>JANBPO010002050.1:0-55796 GCA_024336825.1 Amorphophallus titanum | reverse complement strand
GGGAACGTTCCCACCAAGGTAATTCTGGAGAGTGCTTTGATCTAAAAATCCACGTGTCAAGTAGATGAGAGAGGCTTTCCACATGGAAGATCCTTTCTGCTAGACTATTCACCTCACATCACGTGCCCATCATATGCTCCCTCGGATTATGTGCCAGTGCTTCAATTTGACCTCACATGATTGCTTGCTAAGTGATGCTACTGTCACCAGAGAGTTGCTGCCATCTACCCTGTGTTCACTCAGATGCCAAACTTAGCTATAGGAGGATACTTCACTATGTTGACTTCATTCAGATGTTTAATCTTCAAAACCTCAACTATATAAGATTTCCAAGGAAAACTTTCAATCCATTTATCGCAGAGTCCCATTAGAGCTTGAACTGATCACTATTGCATGCTCTTGATTCTAGTTTACTAGGATTGCCTAAGGCTTGTAAAGATCTCAGATTCATGCTTGATTGCTAAATTGCACTAAGCAATATAGACTCTAATTAATCTTATAGCTTTCGCCACCTCTAGGTGCATTGACCTGCTAGCGTGTAGACTTCAACTCTCATGACCTGACTCCTTTAATGATGAGAGGTTCATCGACCTAATGGATTTTATGTGATGGTGCAAAACTCCTGAATACTTTGAACTTGTAGACGCACAATTGCTGGTGCCATCCTCAGTACATCTACCCTTTTTGCTGCTACTGCTCAGTAGAACTCTACTATTGACTAGGCTATTGGAGCCTTGTTAAGCTGATTGTCTTCTAAGCTCAAGCATAATGTGTCGCATGCATTGACTTAATGAATTGTGAGGTTGATGCAATTGGGTTATGCTTACTCAGGCATTTCATCAACCACTTCTTATTTTTTTAATGGATTTGACTCATCTGGCCATGGGCCACAGAACATAGCTATTCATTTGCCTTTTCATGCTAATCCAGCTTGTAAGATTGCATCTGATTTCATCTAGCTTGATTGATGAGTTCTTGCATGCAGCTGTAGATTGAATTTCACTAGGGTCAATTGATTTCTTCTGTTGCATCGACGTTATGCATGTGCAAATGTAGTGTGCATCTACCTGACTTTAGAATGCTTCGACCTTAGTGCCCACCTACTGCATCGACCTATCTCTTGAGTGCTTAAACCTTGCTAGTTGGAACTATGTCCTTCTGCCTCGACCAGCCTCTTAAGTGCACCGACCTCCTTATAACTGTAGCACTTGAGCATCTTGATGCATCGACCTGTTGGCCTTGAAGTATTGAGGTTCATCGACCTGTCTTCTTCAGGATAGGCTATTGCATTAACCTTACTTGCAAAGACTATTTCTTGTGCATCGACCTGATAGTTGTAACTATGCATACATGCATCAACCTGATAGGCATACACACTTCAGCTGCATTGACCTTATAGGCACAACATCTTCAGCTACATCGACCTTATAGTCATAACATCTTCAGTTGCATTGACCTTATAGGCGCAACATCTTCAACTACATCGACCTTATAGGCATAACATCTTAAGTTGCATCGACCTTAGTGATATTGGCCAACACTACTGCACCAACTTTATGCAAGTGTAGATACAAGATGCATCGACCTGTGTCAATAGAATAACACACGAGAATTTTATGCATCAACCTTACTATTAGATCTGAATTATCTGCATCAACCTTATGTCACCAAGGTTTGTTCAGCTACATCAACCTGATAGGTATAACACCTCCACTGCACCAACCTGACTTGTTTGAATGACCAATGTGCACTGACCTGATTTCTTTAACTGTAGCTGCTCCATTGACCAGACTGGCATGAACCTCTTCAGCTGCATCGACCTGAGAAAGCTTAAACCTAGTTCTATCTATAGAACTAGTTCTTGTTCTTTTAAGCATTTTTCTAACTGCATTCACTCATGGTAATTAACACATACTTAAGATGACTCATAGTGGTTGACATATAGTGGTTGACATTATCAAAATCACAGGGTAGCCCCTTGGTATAGACTCATTTGCGATGCATGATATTTTATTCGTTGAACTATTAATGAATTTGATTGCTTATTGCACTAGTGGGGCTGGGGGTAATTTTGGAGTTCGGCAAGAGTGGAGTGCCTCATGCCAAGGGACAAGAGTTTTTTTTTAATTTTTTTGAACTTGACCCAATGGGACAAAGGGTAATTTACAGAGCTCGACAAGGGCAGAGTATCTCGTGGCAAGATAATATTTTATGGACACGGACCGGTAGGACAAAGGGTGATTTTAGAACTCAGCAAGGGCGGAGTGCCCATGCCGAAGAGAAGATTTATAGACCCAGACCGGTGGGACAAAGGGTAGTTTTAGCTTGGCTAGGGCGGAGTGCCTCAAGCCAATGAAAAGGGCTTTATGGACACAATCCGGCGGGACTGGTGGGAAAGATTCTCGAGCCCGACGAGGGCGGAGTGCTCATGCTAGGGAAAAGGGAGATTTATGGGCCAGTGTTGGGCAAGAAGTCCGAAACAGCAACGGTGGGAGAGCCTTGTGAGACGAATATGGCATGTATTGGCATATTTGGTGTAATTGTTGGCTGAATGCCAGAAGGCAATGATAATACATTAGCCGGGGCACAGGACGCATACCAAAGGTAGAGGGTCAATCCCGGTGGGACAAATGGGGAATCTCCCCATAGGATGGGAAGACGGGAAGGCACCATGCATCTTAGTGGGCCATTTTATGTTGATATTTGCAATAACGAAGTCCTCCCGGTCTCCATAAACGGGCCGGTCATTTTATTCTCCCTACTTGCCTCAAGATTTGTCCTTTTTTTTTACTCCCTTTTTTTTGCTCCCTTTTTAAGCTACCAACTTGGGTGGCCCTGATAATGAAATGTCGTGCGGGCGTATCACCCTTCATTGATTTTTTCTTCTTCTTTTTTTTCCTCTCTTTTTTTTGAACTGACCAAGGTGGGGTGTAGGAGAGTGCTCACCTCCTCAGGGAGGGGATAAGTAGTTCGCTCCACCACATAAATCTCACGATGGTAGTTTTATCTGGTACAAACTAGGATATAAAGGGAGTGTCGGTTCCCTCAACAGATATGGCCATCAGGATCTTTTCATCGATATAAAGGAAGTGTCGGTTCCCTCAACAGATCTTTTTTTTTTAGTGCCTGCACCCAGAACAGGCTCCCTCTTTCTTCCCTGTTTTTTTTAGTGCTTGCCCCCAGGACAAGCTCTCTCTTTTTTTTTTGGGCAACTATCTATACTCAAGCTGCGAGATGATGATCAGATGTTGGCTTCTAGCCAAGTTTGCGGGGGACAGCAGGGGCAGTGATGCAGCGTGAGGCTGCTTACCTAAAGGCGGGTATTTGGTGTGGGCGTGGCGGATCCACCTTATATTCGCCCATTGGTAATTCACATTTTTTTATTAGGCCCTCGATGATGTCCTTGAACACGTAGCAATCCTAGATAGGATGTCCCGCTACCTGGTGATAAGGACAGAAGCGTGAATTATCTTTTCTTATGGAGTTGTCTGATCTCTTCAGCTCCGGAAGCACCACTTTGTCGCACTCTAGGGCCCACTCAAAGAGAGCCGAGGTCATGTATTTTGGGAATGAATAGGGCTTTATCATTTTTTCCCTCAATGAGGACCCTTGTGTCTCCAGCTTGGCAGAAATGATACAAGCTATCTCCTCTTTTTCCTTCTTCCATCGCTCGAAGGCTTCAAAATTTAGAATGCAAACTTCTTGCACCGGTTACTTGTCAGCTGGTTTGTTGTTTTGACCCGAGCTCCTAGAGGATGGGCAAATCCTTGCAATGACTGCTTCAGCTTTAGTCGCGAAGTCATTTAGATTTTCAAAGGTCGTGACTTCGAAGTCAATGACCCATCATAGAATTTCTAATTTCATATTCTCTTTGCAGATTTAGACAGATTCATTGTAACTTGACGGGTGCCTACACCTTTCACGAAGGCTCCTTCATCTGCTTTCAAAGTTTCTCTTGTTTATCTCATCTCAAAGAAAATGATGCCTTACTTCAATATGTTTTAAGCGAGAATGCTGGATAGGATTCTTAGCTAGATTGATGGCACTTGTGTTGTCACACAGAATGGGCGTACATCCAAGATCTACTCCGTAGTCCCGGAGTTGATGCTTAATCCAAAGTATCTGAGTCCCACAGCTACCTACTGCTACATGCTCTGCTTCAGCGGTAGACAAGGCCACTGAGTGCTACTTCTTGGAGTGAGAGAATAGAGAGGGTGGGGGTTTAAATAACAAAAATATCATTATTTTGTTTCTTTCTCTCTTTTTTTCCTTCTTTTCTTATTCACCGAAAATCCAAACAAAGTGAGAAAATTCTCAAATTTTGAACTGACGATCCTCGAAAAATGCACAATTCATCGGTCATACATGAAATCTAGAAATATTTTATTTTATCTTATTTGAGGGGCCCAGAGATCTAATATTATCAAATTTCATTCTTAATTATAAAACACATTCCAAGACCTACGGAAACACTCCAAAACCTACGGATGCAAGATCAGAAAATCGGGGTGTGACACATGGCCACATGTAAGTTAGGACCACATTTCCTCTCCCACATGATCGTGGTCTTAACTGACTAGCCCCTGCATCAGATCCTCCAAAACCTTGATGCCTCAAGGAGACTGGTGAAATGGGCCATAGAGTTGGGAGAGTTTGATGTAAGCTTTCATTTGAGGACTGCCATCAAGGCTCGGGCATTGGTTGACTTTGTCGCCAAGTGTACACTTCCCGAGGAGGAAGGGGCTGCGAACTCCTTTGGACCCGGTTGGGAGCTTATGTGGATGGATCCTCTTGTGCAAGTGGAAGTGGGTTAGGATTGGTCCTCTTCTTTCCTAATAGAGTCGAGCTGTAGTATGCCTTGCACTTCAATTTCTCGACCATGAACAATGTGGCTGAGTAGGAAGCACTATTGTCTAACATCCGTATGACAAAGCACCTCAGAGCTCTCCACCTCCGTGCATACAATGATTCTTTGCTAGTTGCCAGTCAAGTCTACAGAGAGTTCGAGGCTCAAGAACCCACCATGGTAAAATACCTCCAGAAGACTAGGGAGGCTTCGTCAGGTCTCTCTCATTTTGAGGTGGTGCAGATTCCAAGGGTAGAGAACATCCGAGTAGATGCATTGTCTCATCTAGCCTCGTCCACAATGGCGGTGAACTCTCGGTTGGTGTTGATTGAGGAGCTACAACAATCAAGCATTGTGGAGCCCGAGCCTCAGGTGAACGCCATCGACTACAAGCCATCGTGGATGGATCCCATCCTAAACTATCTTCTTCACCAGTGCTTATCTAACGATGTCTCAGAGGCCAAGCGAGTATGAGCTTGAGCATCATATTTCATGATGGTCAATGGATGCCTCTTTAGGCATTCACTATATTCACCGCTGTTGAAGTGCTTGTTCCCTATCGAAGCCAAGCAAGCCATTCGTGAGGTCCACGAAGGACTATGCGGCAGCCATATAGGAGGACAATCACTCGCCAAAAGCTTACTCAGGCAAGGATACTGGTGGCCCCCTTACCATAGAATTGCCTTGAGTATGTGCGGAGCTACACTCAATGTTAAAAGTACACACATTTACATCATCAGTCGGCGACCCAACTTCACACCCTGATGGAGCCTTGCCCATTTACTCAGCGGGGGGTAGATATATTGGGTCCCTTCCCTGAAGCTCAGGAGAGGAAGAAATTTCTTATCGTCGCCATCGACTACATCACTAAATGGGTCGAGGTGGAACCTCTCAGGAAGATCATGGGTGAGGCATTCTGGAAGTTCATACTGTATAATATTATATGCCGATTTGGGATCCCACGTGTCCTCACAATAGACAATGACAGATAATTTGACGGCGCTATCTTCTGAGAGCATTGCTCAGAACTAGGGATATGGAATCACTACACCTCAGTGGGACATCCTTTCTTTTTATAGTTTTCAGTGTTTGGTAAATGAGGAAATATCTTTATTCAACTCATTTAATTACACAAAATTAATTAATTTATTCTAAATTATAAGTAAGTGTGATAAATACATATTTGTTATTATTAAAGCTCATAAACCAATGTAAATGACATGAATTAAGATGGAAAAATACACACTTATCAGCGTACCCTCCTCCTATCATCAAAAGTTGAACTTGCCCAACCCTCGAGGGGTGGGAGAAGTCCAGGGAGACCAGAGGGAGTTGAGGAGGTGTTACTTGATCTCCACGCATGACTGGCAGATCGAGGAGACCCCGCCTGAGAAGAAGGTGTTACTAGAGACCTGGGTCCAAGTACGAACACCCTAACGGAGGATTTCTACCTCATCTAGGTGGGAGAAGACCCAAGCAGAACGGTTTGGATCAGTGCTACATTATACAAGTAGGAAAAAAAAGCATACACAAGTTTCCTGGAGGCAAACAAGATGTATTCGCTTGGTCCAAGGATGAACACCCTGGAATCCCGCCAGAGGTCGTAACCCACCAACTAAAGTTGGACTCGAGCTGTCACCCGGTTCAACAGCACAGGAGGTGCTGCAACCCCGAGCGACAAGCTATTATCAGGGAACAAGTAAGTGAGAAGTTATGTTCGGGACTATTGCGGCCCACCCAATATCCCAACTGTGTGGCTAATTTTATCCTTGTTCCCAAGAGAAACAAGAAGTGGCGGATGTGCGTAGACTACACGGATCTCAACAAGACTATGCCCAAAGATAGCTTCCCCATGTCACGAATCGACCAACTGGTCGATGCTATGGCCAGGCATGAAATACTAAGCTTTCTGGATGCATACTCCGGATACCATCAGATTAGCATGCACGAGCCCAACCAAGATAAAATGGTGTTTGTCACTGACCACGGCTTATACTGCTACACCTGCATGCCCTTCGGGTTAAAAAATGTAGGAGCTATGTATCAACGTCTGGTCAACCATATGTTCAACACATAGATCGGTCGCAACATGGAAGTTTATATTGACGACATGCTCATCAAAAGCCTCCAAGCGATCGAGTGCCTCACCGACCTGGCAGAAACATTCACAACACTCCGAAAATACAACATGATGCTCAACCCGAGCAAGTGTGCATTCGGAGTTAAGTCGGGAAAATTTCTTAGATTCCTCATGACCGATAAAGGGATCGAAGCGAATCCCAACCAAATCCAAGCATTGTTGGAGATGAAGCAACTGGTGTGAGTAAGGGACATGCAGTGTCTCACGGGCCGCATTGCTGCCCTAACTCGATTCCTGTCCCAAGCTGCATAAAGATGCCTACCCTTCTTTCGGCTCATCAAGCAAGCAAGCAAAGCACCGGATAAGAAAGGGAAAATCTATTGGGATCAGGAATGCGGGCAAGTGTTTGAAGAGCTAAAGCGATATCTAGCATATCCTTATATGCTCTCCAAGCCACAGAAAGGGGTGCAGCTACTCCTATATCTGTCGGTGACCCAAAGCACCCTAAGTGTCGTGCTCACTCGAGAGTAGGGCAATATTATGAAGCCAGTCTACTACATGAGCTGAGCACTACAAGGAGTAGAGTTTCACTATTCATGGATGGATAAGTCCGCTCTAACCCTGGTCATGGCCGCACACAAGTTGCGACCATATTTCTTGGTGCACTCGATCGCTGTTCTCACCCTGTGCCAGATTCTCCAGAATCTAGATGCCTCAAGGAGGCTTATCATGTGGGCCATCGAGTTAGGTGACTTTGACATTAGGTTTTTGATGGGGACATCACCATCCGATCCCGCACTCGAGGCCCGTCTTCTCACCATGGGGACATCTAGCATGGTCTAATTATCTATCTTCGAGTCCTATGTGATTTTTATTTGAGTCATTTGATGTAATTTCCTCTTTATTTGAGTCTGGTACCTAGGTTAATGAGTTTTCTACCTAAGTTAGTTGTCATTTGTTGGAAATCTCATCCATCAGGAGGAAAGGTAAAATACTGCAGCAAAATCTAAAAAATAGAAGCATGTGTTATTGCCTAACAATGATCATGAAAGCAGTTTCTTGAAGATTCAAACCATAAAAGTAAAACATGGAACTGATTTTCCACCAACCTTCGGACGGTGACACTGAAGATGGACATGTAGGCCCAGAAAAGTATTTTCCATAAAATACATTAGGTACAGAAGACAGAAGATGGCAACAAAAGATGACAGAGGGATTTGATGGATGATATTTCATGCCACATGACAGAATCTAATAAAAATTAATAACAGGCTCTTCAAAAGACTAGAAAAACTACAGAGAAGGTTATTCGCTTTATCAGTGATAGAATGATCAAATGGCCAATGTCCTAGCATGGCATGGGATACCTAGTCCTTGTTTTTTGTAAGGTGGCATACACCCACATTTCATTAGAAGAAAAGAAAGGATACAGCCACCAATCAGCAAACAGTAAGGGGTTCTACCAAGAAGGTAGATCAGCCCCAGAGGGGAACATGGCACCCTCCAAAAAAGAAAATTACAGGATAAATGGTTTCCACCCTTGAGAAATAAGAGATGATTGATGACAAGGAAGTCCTTTATCCATGAAGTGCCAATCCATTAAGCAATTAATGCAATTTTGGATAATGTTGGATGGGTATTTAAACTGCTCTTTAAACAATGTATTATTTCTTTCCCTCCAGATTGACCAGAGCATAGCAGGAAAGCACTTTCCCCAAATGTCCTCTTCCTTTATTGGATTTAGAAGCTTCCATTATGCATGTCATTCCTCCAAGCAGTTCTGATCTGCCAATGTACCTTGGTTGCTTTGAAAAACCTTTGCCGAGACGTCCGAGGAGAGAGCAACTCGGCCCGCCCTAAGACTGGGTCCGACATGCCAACTCATTCCCTTCAAAGGGTGGCTTCTCTGGCTCCAGCACCTTTGCTCCAGAAGGATCTTGGTGATAAAGATTCTGGTAGCTTGAGACCACCTTTGCCCATGTCCAATCCATAGACTCCTGCACCTTCGTGCTTGCCTCCCCAAGCTCAACGGCGATTGTTATCCAAAATCTCTTTCCGTCCCACCCTGATGAGCACAACCTTTGGAATCTGCAGCAATGTATCCACCTCTACCAGGAGTCTTGCATACTGTAGGTTGTCCCTATTGAGAGTCTCCCTATCCACCCTTTTCAAAAGCCCAAAGGGTGAGACTATGCTATGAAATGTCTCCAGATTCCATAGGTGAAGGGGTATCCTTGACACATTGTTGGCAGTATCGGCCGAAACCGATAAATTTCGGCTATCGGTTTCGGCCGAAACGTATCGATTTCGGCAGTGTCCAAAACAAGTTCGGACCTACTCAATGTAACACGTCTGAAACTAAAAAAAAAAAATTTAATGGTTTCGCCCGAAACTTATAGGTTTCGGACCGAAACTGACTGTTTCGACTCGAAACGATCCGGTTTAGGGGGAGCTCACTTCCTATTCTCCCTCAGATTCTCAAATCTAAGGGAGACAGGGTGCAGGGAGACTGCAGGGGGGCTGCCAACTACTGCTGCAGGGAGAGGGATCACCGCCGCCATCACCGCCGCCACTGTCGCCGTCACCGCCGTAAGGAAGTGCTGCGTGTGGCTGCGTTTTCTTGAGGGAGAGATTGAGGTTTGGTTTATTTTTTTGGTTTTTTTGAAAGTTTTTTTGTTGTAGGTTAGTTTTTTTGTTGTAGGCTAATTTTAAACTATGATATAAGTTAAGATTTCAAATTAAGCCTTAATTAGTTCCTTAAAATTGAGACTTTTGTCTAATCAATGAATTTGGGGTGTGAGCATACTGGTAATCAAATTTTATGAAGGGTGATTACAGTTTAATTGATAATTAATTCTGAATTAGTTCCTTAAAATTGGGGCTTTTGTCTAATTAGGTTTACTTAGCCTCAATTGAAGCTCAATTAAGCCTGCCGACCTTTCTGCGGAACCGGAGGAAGAGTCGTCTGACGACGAGCTCGGACTCTCTTTTTCTAAGTTTCTGAAAATTTGGACAGAGCCCCAGGTGCATCGACCTGTCCTGGGACTGCACTAACCTGTCCAGAGACCTGCACTGTCCTACCCCCTAGTGCATCGACCTATCCAAGGACCTGCCCCCATGTGCATTGACCTTTCCAGGGACCTGCCCTCCATGTGCATCGACCTTTCCAGGGGCCTGCCCCCATGTGCATCGACCTTTCCAGGGGCCTGCCCCCATTTGTGTCGACCTCTCCAAGGACCTGCCCCCATGTGCGTTGACCTTTCTAGGGACCTATCCCCATGTGCATCGACCTTTCCAGGGGCCTGCCCCCATGTGCGTCGACATTTCCAGGGACCTGCCCCCATGTGTGTCAACCTTTCTAGGGACCTGTCCCCATGTGCATCGACCTTTCCAGGGGGCTGCCCCCATGTGCATCGACCTTTCTAGGGGCCTGCCCCCATGTGTGTCGACATTTCTAGGGACCTGCCCCCATGTGCGTCGACCTTTCTAGGGACCTGTCCCCATGTGCATCGACATTTCCAGGGGCCTGCCCCCATGTGCATCGACCTTTCCAAAGACCTGTCCCCATGTGCATCTACCTTTCCAGGGCCCTTCCCCCAGGTGCATCGACCTTTTCAGGGACCTGCCCCCATGTGCATCGATCTTTCTAGGGACCTGCCCCCATGTGCATCGACCTTTCTAGGGAGCTGTCCCCATGTGCATCGACCTTTCCAGGGACCTGTCCCCATATGCATCAACCTTTATTGGGTCCTGCCCCCATGTGCATTGACCTTTCCAGGAACCTGCCCCCATGTGCATCGACCTTTCTAGGGACCTGCCCCCATGCGCGTCGACCTTCTAGGGATCTTTACCCATGTGCATCGACCTTTCCAGGGGCCTGTCCCCATGTGCATCGACTGTTCCATGGACCTACATTGACCTGCCTAGAGACTACACTATATGTGCATCGACCTTACCATGGACCTGCACTGACCTGCCCAGAGACTGCACTACATGTGCATCAACCTTACCATGGACCTGCACTGACCTGCCCAGAGACTGCACTGACTTCCCTAGGGACTACAGTTCGATAGAGACTTAGAGGAAACTCATGAAAGTCCGTAACTTGATGAAAAATAAAATAAAAAATGAACATGGTGGTCAACCCCACATACCCTTAGTCCCTCTTTAAAGTGTAGAAAATATTTTAAAATCATTCTAATGCATCGTTGACCCCTAAAATTTAAGGTTAGGTACCTACCTTTGAAATGTTAAATTGATAATCCGGGGGTGATATCCACACCTCAGATCCTCCTAGGCTTCACCTTTCGATCCGGAGATGAGATCTACACCCCAGATCCTCCCAAGACTTCGCCCGTCATCCTAGGAACTGCAGGTCCACACTCCTACACAGGGCCAAGGTCCCTCACCTCTCTTTCTTACACATGAGGAACCGTAGATGGTAGAAAATTGAAAATAGGTATTGCTAAAGACTTACTACCCATGAATCCTACCTCCTTATATAGATTTCTAGCCTCCCAAGAGTTTTTCCCACATCCCACATGGCTCAGTCCAGCCCCCAAGGTCGCTGGCTTGAAGAAATGCCAAGCACCCCTTCAGGTTTGAATAGGTGTGACCCTTTGACCACTAGTCATAAGTGCTAGTGAGTGCGCTCTTCGGTTGGGATTTAGGTCTGGACGTCTTCATATGAAATCAAGAGGACTTTTTAATCTAACTTTGGGTCATGTTTTCATCGAGTTTCATCAATCCTAGCATGAGTTATGATTTTAGCAAGATTAATATTCATTCTCCCCCATTCCAGTCGTGACCCTTCGTCTATCTGGACATAAATGTGAGTGGGCGCACTCTTCTGTTAGGATATGGGTTGGGGTGTCTTCATATGAAATTAAGAGAACTTCCATAAAATATAAGTTGACGTCTTCTCAAGGTTTTATTTATTAGTAATTTAAATAAAAATATAATATGAATTAAATGCCTACTTAAAAATGACGCTCTATTCTTAATCCATTAGAATTTAAGGGTAGGGTCTATGAGATCCAATTGCAAGACCCATTAGGGAATCATGGGGCTGTGTACAGGGTCTGGGCCTTGACTAATTATTTATTTTAATTTATTTAGACTTTTGGTCTTTTAATTTACTAGGGTTGCTACACAACCCACAGCTTTAGGGTGAGCAAGGATATTCTTTAGGGGCTCGTTGGTCAGTATGACGATAGAGTGCCCTTGGAAGTAAGGTCGGAGGCGCTTAGCCGAGGTTACCAATGCTAGCATGAGTTTCTCGGTTGCGGGATACCTTCTTTCAGCCTCGTTGAGGACCTTGCTGGTGTAGTATACCGGCCTCTGTACTCCTACATCGTCTCGGACCCGAACTGAGCTCACTGTTGAAGGAGTTGACAAGAGGTAAAGGCACAGTGTTTCACCCGAGATCAACTTTGACAGCACTGGGGGCAAAGCCAGGAACTCCTTCAACTCTGCAAATGCCTTCTGACATTCCTCATCCCAGGCAAAAGTAGCAGATGCCAATTTGGGCCCCCTCAATAGTTTGAAGAAGGGTAGGCATCATTCGGCCACTCGAGATAAGAAACGGTTGAGGGCAGTGATGCGCCCTATCAGGCGCTGGACATCTTTGATGCACGCGGGTGGCTTCATGTTCAGGATGGCCTGAACCTTGTCGGGGTTGGCCTCAATCTCACGTTGTGTCACCAGGAAGCCCAGGAACTTCCCAGATCGAACTCCGAAGGCACATTTCACTGGATTGAGCTTCATGCTGTACCTCAAGAGGGTGTTGAAGATTTTGGCTAGGTCGGCGAAGTGGTCTTCAGCCCTGGGCATTTTGACAAGCATGTCACCAATGTAGGCTTCCACGTTCTGACTAATTTTCCCTTGAAAAATGTGGTTGATCAGCCTCTGGTATGTTATGCCGGCATTCTTCAACCCGAAAGGCATTCGGGTGTGGCCGTATACGGCAAAGTCGGTGATGAAGGCTATCTTCTCGATGTCTTCAGGGTTCATCTGGATCTGATGGTAGCCACAGTAAGCATCTAGAAAACTAAGCATTTCGTTACCGGAGGTCGAGTCGACTAGTTGGTTGATGCTCGATAGTGGGTAATAGTCCTTTGGAGTGGTCTTGTTGAGGTAAGTGAAGTCCACGCACATCTGTCATTTGTTAGAAGCTTTGGGTACCAAGACGACATTAGCGAGCCATGTCGGGTAAAGGACCGGTCGAAATAGGCCAGTTTTTTTACCCTTAATAATCTACTCTTTGATGATCGTCTGCTTCTCAAGGGCATGCTTTCTTCGGCGTTGCTGGACGGGCTTCATCGACGGGTTGAGGTTGAGCTTGTGTACCACCATCTCCCTAGGGATCCCGAGAAGATGCTCATCAGACCATGCAAAGACTTGGATGTACTCCAAAAGAAACTCTTTATATTGCTCTTGTACATTAGGTGATAAATTGGCTCCTATTTTAACTTTGAGAGCCAGGTCGCCTTTGAGGAAGATGGACAACAGTTCGCAACCAGGCCCTGATGCTATCAGTTCCTCCTCAGCTTCCCTGATCTCTGTCTTTTTCCCTTCTGGCTTTATGGCATCAACTGAGATTACATAGCACCTTATAGCTATTGCCTGGTTACCTGGGACTTCCCCGATGTCGTATTTAGTGGGAAACTTCAGTTTTTAGTGATCAGTGGAGGGCAAGGCCTTCGCTCGACTGAGGATACCTCGGCCGAAGATGGCATTATAGGCTGACATCCCCTTAATCACTATAAAGTTAACCATAACCGTGACGGTCTTAGGAGGGGTATCGAGAGTGACCGGCAGGCTTAGGGCTCCCTCGAGATAGGTTGCCTGACTATTGAACCCATGGACGGGGGGGCGAGTTTACCTCCACGCTCCGGGCGTGGGGAAGACGTTCCCGGCCAGTTACGGTAACTCCCGGTTAACAACAGTGAAAAACTTTAATTACAGCAGTAATTCTATTGCCCACTCTACGCAGGGAGGTAAAGGGCTACAAGTGGGCCCGGGAGGACCGAACCTGGGTTGACGGGCAGCAATCTAGAGGCGAACTCGGCACGAACTTGGCATGCTGGTCCGACTCGACACTATTGCAACTCAGTACTACACCAACTCGGTTGCTGACTCGCTAGGCAGCAAGGTACGGATTCCAGTTTTATTCATTGAAATTAGATATTGAACACGACATTGTTTTGTCAAAAGGCAGACATGACAACGAAGAGACTCAAGGCTAATATGACCAAATAAAGATGGGTATAAGACTCAAGAAATGGAACGAAAGGTGGTCTAAACGTGAGTGTTTCACAACTGGATTTTCTTCAGCTGATGATCGATGGTCTTGCTAGTTTCTGGGTGAAGAGCAACTCCTACTTTGGGGTCGAAATAGTAGAGGCCTCTTGCTTCATGTCCACTCCCAATCACGTGTCTTATCTTTAGGTCCTTGAAGATACAACGGTCAGGAAAAAAAAGTGATTGAGCAGTTTAAACATTTTGTGATACACTAACTGACATGAGATTCATGGAGAGATGAGGAACATGAAGACCGAAAGATGAAAGGAGATGACCATCCAATTTAAGAGTGCCATGACTAGTGGCATTGGCTCTAGAGCCATCAGCCATGGTCACTTTATCTCGACTAGAGCATAGAGAATAAGAAGAGAACAAGCTAGAAGTACCGGTCATGTGATCAGTTGCTTCTGAGTCTATGACCCAAGGGTGAGAAGTTGGACGTGCAGAGGCACTCAATGCAACACCTGTAGTACCTGACGAGGATAGAAGGGATGATGAGATGGTAGACATGGAATCAAGTTGTGAAAGAAGCCATTGTAGCTGAGCAATATCCTGTGAGGTCAGTCCCTGAGGGACTGAACCCTGAAAACTAGATGAACTTTGGTCAGGAAGAGGCTGAGATCCACCGGTAGAGGTAGCTGCAACATGTCCTTTTGCTTGCTGCCCAAACTTAGGGGGCTACTTTTCAGGGTGAAGATCCCAACAGTCATTTGCAAGATGATTTTCTCGACACAGTGGCTGCAAATCTTCCCAACTTTAGATCTATCTTTATTCTGTCCAAAAACACCCTTAGGGCCCCTTTGAAAATGGAACGGGGCAGCGTAGTGCGAATATGCTACCCCACCCCAGTTAGCGCAAATCCTTTGCGAGGAGGGCATTGATGGGCCTCACTTTCTCTCACATCGGTTAGCTCTTCCGCCTTTCCCTATTCCGAAATCAAAGAGGGCCCTATTGTTTTTTTGACCAACACCCACAAGGGCGATGGAATCTCCAATAGGGGCAAGTGCACTGTTGTCATTCATCGCCTTGCGACTACCCTCTTCACATAACACTTTGTAGTAGACCTGCTTAAGTGAGGGAAGGGGATCCATGCTCAGATTTTGACCTCTAAGATTTTCAAATTCTGGATTCAAACCAACCAAGAACCTAAAAATCCGATTGCGTTTAACATAGGTCAAAAACTTCCTTTGATGTGCAGCACAAGTCCAGATATCTAGAGCATAATAATTTTGATACTCCCACTTACTTCAGAGCACGCCATAATAGCTACTAATTGATTGATTACCTTGTCCGACTTCATGAATTTCACTTGTCAACTGATAAATGCGAACCATGTCTTGCTTTTGACCAAACGTTTCTCGAGAAGGGTCTACATTTCACGGCAGATCATTTTCGAAGAATTAATTTCTGAATATCACCCCCACTGAATTGAGTAACCAAGACATAACCACATTATTTTCGAGGTACCACTTGTCAAAACCAGGATCCTGTTCACTTGTTTCTTCAATTTTTCATTGATGTAACCATTTTTTCCCCGGCCCTACAATGGTCGTAGGTAAAAAACTACGTAGGCATGTCATATATACCGTAGGTAATTACCTACTCGATAAAACTCATAGGTAATTACCTACGATATGTGTCATTGGTAAAAACTGAGTAGGTAAAAGTTTTCATGCACGATATAATTCCATAGGTAATGAACACCCTATACCTACGTGACTCTGTCATAGGTATTGACCACACTATACCTACGGAATTTTGTCGCGCAGGTAAATGTTTATCTACGTAGTTCTTACCAACGACACTGCTCCATAGGGAGTGCCGTAGGTAAATGTTTTACCTACGATTTTTTGGGCCTTTACCTACCACTTCGCCATAGGTAAAACCAATTTTCATTTAGTGGCTGCAAAGATGTCGCAAAACACGAGAACAACTCCCTAAGACACACACGGCTACACAGCAGCCTGTACCACTTCCAGTCTCTAAATAGAGCACCAAAAAATGCTGTAAACATAGCACTACATGAGAAGATTCAGAGTTTCAAAAGAAAGCAAAACATAAAGCTAAATGAGAAAACAAGTGTAGCTTCAAAACTGAGTCTCGAAGTTGTAATGGTCAATCTGAAATCGGATTTGAACTTCTGCTTATCAGGTTCAAGGCTAGCTGCAAGGCTATCTCTCTAAGTGCTCTTAGCTCTCTTCTTTTTCTTCTCAGCACTAGACTGGGTCGAGCCTGGTGTTGGGCTGCTCACTTTCTTTTCTTTTCTTCCTTATAAATCTTCTGCTAAGGCACGGGCTCTCTTCTTCTTTCTCTAGCTCTTTTCTTCTCTAAGGCAGTAGCAGCAGCAAACTTCTTTAGGCAGAATGTCCCTATTTATGGAAGAGATTGTAGAAAGTTTTCCCCCCCAAGATCTGTAATTTGATTGGTCAGAATAGAAAATTAAGGTTCTTGGCTAAAGATCTTTTCCAGTTTTGCTTTCTTATTGGCTAAGGACAGAAAGGACAATCCTCTGTCCTAGGAGCTTTTTCAGAGAGACATCTAATTTGTTGACTACAGAACCAAGGACCCATGAAAAGTGAGTTTTCCCAAATCTGTAACCTGACAGATCCTTCTCACAAAAAGTATTCTGATGCCTCATGATGAAAAGAACAGTTCTCTATCCTAGGACCTTCTTTTCAGACCTTGAGATGCGAGTCCTGAAGCTTCCATCGTTGACGTTGCGTGTTTGAGTAGACTTTGGTTTTATGAAGAACTTCATGTGCATCAACGCACCAAGACCCCTGTGTCGACATAGCTTCTAGTCTTATTGAACTACTAAGAGCCAAGGTGAGATTTGAGATAGTATGCATCGACGGTTGTGTTGACGCATCTGGCCTTCTGCTTGAGCTGTTGCAAGCCAAACCATTGTGCATCGACACAGCTGGGAGGGTGCGTCAACGCATCCTTTGAAGATGCATCAGTTTCTGTGAGGATCCTTGTGTCGATGCCCTGAGAAAATGGCGTCGATGCAGCTGGCAATAGTCACCCATCTGACTGCCGCTAGAGCTGAGGTTGTGTCGACACAGTAAGATGCTTGCGCCGATGCAATTGTTAAGGTACACTCAAATCTGCTTCTAGAGGCTATCCTGAGTCGACGCATTCAAATGTATGAGGTGAACGGAGTCAGCGCAGCCTATTGTTCTCTTGTCAGTTTTGCTTCTTGTAAGCATTTTGGCCGACTAATTTTTCCTTGTCTTTGCCAACTTCATTTTTCATTTGCTAGCTTTAAAGAAACTCATTTACTCACATCATGAGAGGAACAAAAGTCATTCAAAAGAGTTTAAAGATCACTGAAGATCTCATCGTGAATCGAGAATTTACAAATGAAGCTTCATGAAATAAAATCTTTGCCCATAAGAACATTTCATGAAAAAGATTCACGCACACATGGAAGTATAGTTGAATCATCTTCGATAAGACACTAATGAATCATGGTTGTACATCAAAATCACATTAGACTCATCAATGAGTCGTGGAGCTGAGGGGAGGGAGGAAGCGGCGGTCGAGGGGGAGAAGGAGAGGCGAGGAGGAGGAGGCGGAGGCTGAGATGGATGACGGGATGGGCCTCATCGATGAGGAGAGGGGCCTCGAAATTTAGGACTAGGCATAAAACTCATGGGGAATAACTCACCCAACAGGCCATACCACCAAAGCGCAACACAACCACCTTACTCGACACGACTCCTCTAAGGGACAACGCCAGACCAATTCAACCTATAAGGTCCTCTCGCATCTCTGTGCAAATACAAACCAATCCTCGGACCTCTCGAGGCCCACACGGATAGACAAGTCTGGCATCACCTCAGCTTCTCAAAACTCCATGGTACAAATAACGTCTGACACGCTCTACACAGGAAGGGAAACACTCAATTCCAGCCACAACTCCCTCAATTACCAGGGAAAACCTCACCCTGCTGTCCACTCAGGACATCGGCCTCCTCGATTACCAAACGTCGAGTGCCCCTCACGAGGAGCACAATCACATCTCCGACCACAAGCAAAACTCTGGCAACCATTACCGCTAACCGCGACACTCCTGACAGCTTCACACGGTCAACAACTATTATCTTAAGAGCCGAACTCACAAAGATAACACCACTGATCACAACGCTCCTGACAGCTCTACGCACTCAATGGCTCTCACCTCGGAAGCCAAACACAACCAATGCTCACCAGTTATCACCGATTCTAATACCAATTTCTCACCGGCCTCCATCAATACTCATGGGACACTCACCATCGACCATCCAAGGTCTCACTAACCGCTAACCACACCATACTAAGACCAACCCGAGGAACAGCACACCGGTTGAAGAAACCATTCACTAGCCGTTGGTCCCACACTGACCAAGAGATCTTCAAACCACTCTTCCCTTCTAGTTCTCCGCAGAACTCACAATTGAATCTCCAGATGTTCACTCACATCCATCGGCCTATACATCTATCGCCTCCATGCCTGGGCCACAGATCGACTGGGCACTATTCCAATCCTCTCTAGCTGTACAACCAATCCAGCTTCTCATGAGAGAAGAAGAACAACGAGGTCACCCGCGTGAACCTCGACTCCACAATCTCGCTAGTTCTAGCACAACGTCTCAAAACCCTTCTCAATGGTAGGGTCCTAATCTCACACTCACACTTTGGGGGATTCTTTCGCCAAGGAGACAACCGCTTCATTTTATGACCATTCGATCCACAATTAGCAACACCACATTTCCACCTGACTTGTTGATTGATAGCAGCCTAATCTCAGCACTCACCTGAACGCAACACTACTCAGATTGAACACTCAATCGCTCCACACACCGTCCCCTCGAACCGCTCCTCCCGAGCTAGGGAAAGCCTCCAACCTTAATACAACAATCCGGTCGGCAGCATCATGAGAAACACCAGTTCCAAACTCTCCCGAGTCTCAGCAAGGCCAAGCTCTTGACTCACATCCATCACACCACTTATCCAGACCCGAGCATCAAGTCCATCGGACGATCGGCACACTAAACCACACATTATTAGGGTGCCAAAACAACTCAATTAGCTCCTTCGACCATACACGATCACCTTACAGAGACTCATCTGCAATCACGACGCCCTTGGCCCATCAGGGTCGGTCAAAATGCCATCTCAACTCCGAGCAACATACATCGGCGCCTCGTGCCTAACGGGAACCACTTAGATCCGAGGACAACACCTCGTACCACATCAAAACCTTAAGTGCACCGAACCGTGATCACAGTCTAGGTCTTGTTCCAATAACCTTTATCTAAGCTTCCACCTGGTCCCCAACTATCATCTTTGACGCACACCTAGCACGTAAATCCATAGAATTGTTGGGTGCTAGGGTCCAATCAGCCACCCCGATATTCATGATACTCCTGTTGGGACCGAAAGAAATTTTCTCATTCATACTCACACCCATCACCAACCTCAGATTGACCTGGAAAACTCGGAGGTAGTGCCCGAATGCTTCGATGACATTTCACGAGATCTCTCTCTCTCCGTCACCGAGTGAACTGAGAATGCCCTGGTAGAGTAACAGGACCCTCTATTTATAGGAGGAAGGCGAAGGTTTCTGAAGCAGGGGGGAGTCTTACCGCCTCCCCATACCTTGAGAAATCGAATTGACGGATCTCGAAAGATGCGCCCTCGTAGGATAACCCCCGAGGCATCGCATCGTATCTCTAGGAGATCTCTAGAAGAGTAAAGAAAAGATAACACGTGGCAGACCTCCAGAGATCCCAAGGCTTGCGAAAAAGGAGAAAGTCTTCTATTTAAACGATGAAAGGACTACAAAAAGAGGCAACCACCTCAACAAGAGGAAGAGTCACAAAAAAGAGGAAGTACAGTAGATATCCCCTCATGCACCCGCCTCGGCTACGTGGTCACGTGACCCGTCGTCCTCAGACGCGTGTGTAGCAGCCGCTTCCATGGCGGGAGGAATGTCCGTCAAGTCGACTAAATTCTCACCCGCCAACGAAACTCCCTCAACTGCTCGGCTGACGGTGCCCGGCCCTAACGCCAGCTCCTCGGCCCTAGCCTCCTCATCCCCTAGCCCTTCCTCACCACCACTAGCCTCTGCGCCGTAAGGCGTGGAGGGGGGGAGGAGAGGAGACTTCGAGGCACCTGAGCGTTCGGCCATGGCCTGGACGATGACCTCCCAGCCCTCCTTGAAGCCGCGATCACGCGTCGGCCCAAAGATCTCCAGCGTCGTCGAGGTCAACTCTTCCTGATAAGCCGACGATGAGCGAAAGTTCTCCACTGCCTCCTTACCGACGGTTGACATCGACGCACGCAGCTCGGCTAACTGCGCCTCCACTTCCTGAGCGCGGAGCCCTATGGTCGTGACCTGCGTCCCCAGCTTGGACGCATGAGCTTCAACCATCTCAGCTCGGGCCCGAAGAAAGTCGCGGTCCCTTTCCATCTTGGCAAGGTCTAGCTCCCTTCGCTCCGACTGCTCCAGGAGCTTTGCAAACTTCACCTCAGATGTCGCCTAACGTCCCGCCAACTCCTGGCACTTGGCCATCAACACAGCCTGCCCAGCCCGACTGGTCTCCAAGTCTTGTGCGACACCACCGAAGTGGTACTGCCACAGACTGAACACTCTGGCGAGCGCAATGAAGTTCTTCACCACCAAGTGTGTCAACTCACCTGGGGCCCCAAGGCCCAACTCCCCAGCCTTGTCTTGGGGGCGAAGAACCCGGTCTATGAGGGCCTTCACCTCTATCTGGAGGTGCGATTCGTGGGTAGGCCCCTCAGGCGACAAGAAGCGAGGACCTACAGAGGTATCCTGCGACAAGACCTGAGCTCCTTCCTCCAGGCTGAGTGAGTCGTTGCCGAGGGCAGGAGCCTTGCCCTTCCCCGAAAGCTCCCTCCCGGGAGCAAGAGCGGAAGGGGCAACTACTAGTTGTACGACTAACGGCGGAGGAGGAACCTCCGGTGGAGGAGGAGGGGGAGCCTTCCATGGCGACGATGATGTGGTCCGGTCCTAGACCGGAGCAGAAGCCCTACCTCTCTTCTTTGGGTAACGTAGGCTATCCAGCGCCATCAACTTGTCCACATCCAGCAAAATATGACTTCTGCCAGGCATGGCGTACTCCGCTTCAACTGGACTAGCAGTCTCCTCGGAGATTCCCCTCCGAGCACTCGACTCACCGATGACCGCGGGCACCGCGGAGGAACTCGCCACCGGGACAGCCACATGAAGTGGATACTGGAGCCGCCCCGGAGCGAAGGCAACTGCGACTTGGGGGGCGGCAACGGTTACTTGGCCAACCTCGGGCGCGACATGGTCCACGGGAGTGGGGGCGCACCGTAGCAACTCCACCACCTCGTAGTTCCATGACGACGCTTCCGGTGCACCTACAACCAACCTAAACTGGTCAGCCCGGTTCGTCACCAACACGGCCTATTAAGGGATACCACACCCAGTCACCTGAACTGACCGATCCAAAAACCACCGACACACAGACACCGCCCTAGAACACAAACCTAAGACAGACCAACTGACGAACAGACACAGAATGGAACAACAGCCATCACGGCCAACAACAGGACTGTAACGCACCTCTATAGGGGCGTTACCTGCTCTGACGCACCAGGGTAGGGGCGTCAGGGCAACTAGGCCTACGACTATGACTCGAACAACGTAACACACCAACCAAGGTGCGTTACACCACCTAACACACCAAGATAGGGGCGTCAGAGCCAACGGGCCTAAAAGCCTAACACGAGCCATGTAACGCACCAGGCTAGGGGCGTTACACAACGTGACGCACAAGGGGAGGTCCATCCGGGCTAACCGACTGACCTGATCTTCGAGATAGACATGATTATCGAGGGACTGACAGCCACAGTCCTCGAAAACCACCTGCACGTAATGCACCACCATAGGCGCGTTACAGTCATGTGACGGTCCTATGCTGGTCCATCACACCCAGAACGTAACGCACCAAGCCAGGCGCGTTACAGACATGTGACAGTCTTATGCTGGTCCGTCACACCAACCTAGCCTCGAAGAGCGTGAAATGATCTACGATTGTGGCGGTCTATCGTGAGACCGTTACATGTGTGACGGTCACTGGAATGACCGTTGCACAAATCCGGCGAGCAACACAGGGGAACGGTCGAATCGGCCCGTTCCACGCCCCATTCACGCCGAAGCGCAGGGGAAACAGACGCACATGACCATACAACACTCCTAGGGTCAAAAAATAACACATGCACACGTTAAAACGCGAGATCAGGACGATTCCGATGAATCCACCCTAAATATGTCACCGGGATTCCCAGACTCCTACCGGCCCCAAATGACAACCGATCGACACGAAACTTATGGGAATGGAATCCTGACATCCCAGCGGTCATTTTGACACTAATTAAGCTAATAACGGTTGCCGTTTTCCAGCGAACCTTACAAACCCCAAAAACTACGATTTTTACTAAACCGGCCCGATCTCCCCCGATCGAGCACCAAACCACGCACAAGAGTAGGGAAAACGTGCAGAACGAAGTAGCGATCCGTCTCCCTACCTCCACCAAAGAAATCGAGTGTCGAGGCAACTAAAGTGCATCGAAAATCACCACGCGAATCGAACCGCCAGTTTTGAATCCATTGTTCGGGATCGCGCCAAAACTGCACCGATCCTCGCTCCACCACGCGTCTCAGTAGCTTCCCGGCGTCGTCACCTCTCCCACGGTTGCCTCTGTCTGTAGCCGGAGCCGAGGGGGTGAGAGAATGAGAGAGAACGGGGAGAGAGAGAGAGAGAGAGAGAGGAGAGAGAGGGTGGGGCGTTAAATAAAAAGGAAATTAGAAATTTTGCGGCTTTGACATCCCAACCACACTTTGCCCGATTTGATAACCGAATACGCTCGGATTGGATGAGTTGTTCGCCATCGGATGAGATATGCGGCTTTGACATCCCAGATTACCCACCCGACCTCGGTTGGGGTTAAACCCCTATTCACCCAAGCAACTCGTTCGACCGTCCCCCCTCGAATGCCTTACCCAGCCGCTGTGACGCCCTAACACCGCCTGCGTCTTCCATTCCTACCCTTCGCGGCAATGGCCTCTTCTCGTTACAGGATGGCCAACACTCCACCAGAGACAATCTGGCCGGGCTCCGAAGAGGAGATCTTGCGACGCGGTGGGGGATCTCCCTTCATCCTCTTCCCGGTGAGCAGAGCTTGTTGCCTATTTCCCCGATCCATAGCAAAGATCGCTGGATTCCCTTCTTCTTGCTGCATGGTGGCCGATCGCAGGGAAAACTCATCCTCTCCTAAGAGCTGCACGGTGGCCAATCGCACGGCCCCCGATCGCCTGGTGGCCTTCTGTTCCGTCTGGTCTTCGCACTGTCCAAAAAGTTCTCTGCCTGGTCTTCTCCTACGCACTGGTCGAACCTTAGAGGCCAACATCGACAACATGCTCGTCAAGACACCTAAGGCTGAGGAGCACTTCGCCGACCTAGCTAAAACCTTCGACACCCTCTTGAGGTACAACATGAAGCTCAATCCAGCAAAATGAGCCTTTAGGGTCTGATCCGGGAAATTCCTGGGCTTCCTGGTGACTCAACGCGGGATCGAGGCCAACCCCGACAAGGTCCATGCCATCCTGAACGTGCAGCCACCTGCGTGCGTCAAGAATGTCCAGCGCCTAACAGGGTGCATTGCCGCGCTCAATCGTTTCTTGTCCCAAGTGGCCGAATGATGCCTACCCTTCTTCAAATTGTTGAGAGGGCCCAAATTGGCATCCGCCATGTTCACCTAGGATGAGGAATGTTAGAAGGCTTTTGCAGAGTTAAAGGAGTTTCTGGCCTCACCCCCAGTGTTATCGAAATCGGCCCCGGGTGAAACACTGTACCTTTACCTCTTGCTGACTCCTTCCATAGTGAGCTCAGTCCTCGTCCGAGACGACGTAGGAGTGCAGAGGCCGATGTACTACACCAGCAAGGTGCTCAACGAGGTCGAAAGAAGGTACCCCGCAACCAAAAAACTCGTGCTAGCATTAGTGACCTCGGCCAAGCGCCTCCAGCCTTACTTCCAAGGGCACTCCATGGTCGTATTGACCAACGAGCCCCTGAAGAAAATCCTCTCTCACCCTGAAACTGCGGGTCGCCTCATCAAGTGGGCCATAATGCTCGGGACGTACGACATCTCTTATCACCCCCGTTCGACCATCAGGGGACAGGCACTCGCGGACTTCATTGTGGAGAGCACCGTCCCAACTGTGGAGGCCCCTCCACCGACGCGCGAGCCCACCTGGGACCTTTTTGTTGACGGGTCCTTCAACTAGGCCGATAGCGACGCCGGTGTCCTCCTCAGGTCTCCAAAAGGAGCAGAGATGTAGTACGCCTTGAAGTTCAACTTCCAGGCATCCAACAACGTCTCCGAGTTTGAGGCTCTCATCTCGGAAGCTAGGATGGCACGACGATTGGGGGCCGAATGAGTCAGGATCCATACTGACTCCCAGCTAGTCGCCAGCCAAGTCAACGGTGACTATGAAGCTCGGGAAGCACCAACGATCAAATACCTTCAACTGGTAAGAGGAATATCCCCACTATTCAAGAGTTTTTAGGTCGTCCGAATAGCTCGGGAGGAGAACTCCTGGGCAGACGCCCTCTCTCGACTGGCCTCCTCTGTTGGCCCAAAAGGTACTCAATCGGTCTTCCTCGAAGAGCTGGAACGACTGAGCATAGAAGCGGAGCTCATGACCATTGACCAGGTATCACCAAGCGACTGGCAGACCCCATATGTATCATGTCTCTGAGACTCTCAGGAGCCCCCCGACCATCGAGAAGCTCAGAGACTGAAGTATCAAGCTCGACATTTCGTCATCTTGGATGGAGCCTTGTACCGAAGGTCTTTCTCTAGTCCCCTCCTCAAGTGCCTCGATACCAATGAAGCCTGCCGAGCAATTCAAAAGGTCCACGAAGGTATCTACGGCATGCATCAAGGAGGAAGATCGCTTGCTAGGATCTTGCTACGGCAAGGCTACTGGTGGCCCACTCTCCAGCACGACTGCTCGTCCTACGTTCAAAGGTGCGACTGATGCCAGCATTTTGATCATCTGGTCCATCGGCCTGCCTCAGAGCTTGACACTCTTACCAAGCCATACCCCTTCACCTGGTGGGGCATCGACATCCTGGGTCCATTCCCGACGGCTTAGGCCTAGAAGAAGTTCATCATCATCGCCATCGACTATTTTACCAAGTGGATTGAAGCTGAAGCCACTGTCAGGATCACCGAGATGGTCGTATGGAGTTTCGTTTGGAAGTCAATCATTTGTTATTTTGGTATCCCCTGAGTGATTGTGAGTGATAATGGTCGGCAATTTGATTCTCATTACTTTAAGAACAAATGTGCTCATATTTGTGCAATTACATCTTAATGTGTGATTGTCTTGCGCTCTGATTATTTCTTACTTGCAAGAGGCTTACCATGCCAATTGTTCACGTTTTCTCGAGCTAGTCTTCCGCTGTAATTAAAGGCTTGGGACGTGACAGGAATAATTTCAAATAAATGAAAAGGAATGAGTTTAGAAGTTCATACCAGTCATCGGATGCCATGGAAGACCTGGTCACCATTCCATCAAGTGTAGGCCTTCGAGTAGGCCTCGTTGCTAGCCGCTCGGGCCTGTACCACCCCCCCCGTCCAGTCCTATACCTAGTCGGCCGCCCGAACGCTCCAATCGACGTCGCTGCTGAGTCCCTTCGAGGACCTCCCATAGCGCTCATCATCTCGACCTGGGAACTCCACATCAGGCTGCTGCACTCCCCTCGTCCTCAGGATGAGCCAGTAGTGGAGAGGCTCAACGATGTGGATGCAATGCAGCCAGATATCTCACCCGCTGTACGCCAGGGCTGCCTCCACCCATGGCTGTCCCTCGTGTCCCTCATCCCGATATGGTGTCCAGCGCCCCTAAAAAGGGTAATTGAGTCCATGTTAGCATGTAGAAGTATGTAGAAGCATTTAGAAGCATTTTATAGAAAGCATATATAAAGAATTTGAGTTTTGGAGTCTACCGATGCATACAGGAACGAGTCGATGTCGTCTTGAATAGCCCGGGTCAGTCTCTTGATCGACCCCATGTTTCAAGCTACGACCCATCACCTCGCAATGGGGATCCGCTCTAGGTGTAGCTCTGTCCCTCGTCTGATCCCAGGGAGATAAAGGAAGCTCCAGATCTACATTTTAGAAGGCAAAGTGTCAGCATATAGCAGTCATAAGCATAAGGCATATAGAAGCATTTAAAAGTTTAGAGTTTACCTGTAGGAAAGGCGAGAAGTCACCTAGCATTGTCTCCTAGTCAGTCGTGCTGAGTGACTCGAACCGGAAGGCTAACACTGTCGCTCCCCATGATCTGCCAACTCTATCCAAATCTTGCAATAAGGGTAGGAACCTGCAACTGATGACATCGGCTCTCATCGGGAACAGCAGCTTCTCGAACAGCAGGATCAGGAAGTGCCTCAAGATCCTATCTCCCTCTGGTCCCGCCTCTGCTGCTACTCTAGGCCGGACCTGCTTGATCACTCTGTCAATGTGCTCCTCGGGAAACTCTCCTACCGCAATCGCTACTCCTCAAAGCCCCAGGATCTCCTGGACCGTCGACCATGCTAACTGGGACGAGTGGTGTCCCGGCCTCACCAAATCTAGCCCCAGCAGCTCCTGTGCCAGATCGCGATAGTCTGTATAGGTGTAGCCTGTCACTGCTGCTCCGTGAACTCTCAACCCTGTCATCCTCGCGATGTCCTCCAATGTTGGGATCATATGACCCCACGAGAAGATGAAGGCCCGGCTGACAGGATCCCATCTCTCGTGCAGCTCATACATCAAGACTGTGTCTATCCACGTAACCTCTATGTTGAGCACCTCTCCAAACCCCATAGTAGCTAATCTCTCCCTCTGATAGTCAGGCAGTGCTTGGCACACCGCCCTGACTTGAAGCCATGAGATCTGGGTTCTTCTTTTCCCCTGCGTACACATTGAGCATAGGTCACTCATTGGATCACATTGCATGCCATTTAACATAAATGAAAACAACAAAGAAATCAGTTAAGCAGAAAACTCAAAAAAAATTTGACTTCTATCTTTAGTATCTCTAGCGGCCATGACATGGCCCGTCAGAGATCTCTAACGCACCAAGAATGGAGCGTCACGTTCTGTAACGGCCACTGGAAGGATCGTTACGCATCCAACGATTGGGCATCATCTCCTTTGTTTCCCCAGTTCATGGAACTGGCCGAAATGGCCTACAACCAATCCCATTTGGTCCCCACACCCATCCTCATCCCCTCAATCACACATGCAAGCATCAAAATGATAAAAGTTGGATCTTAAGTAGACTCGCTTGAGACGACAATCCCCCCTTCTCTCCCGCGCTCTCACTCTATCCTCCCCCTTCACCCCTGGTAGCCGACGTGGCGTGGAGGTGAGGTAGCGGTGCAACATAGGTGATGATTGGTGCAGACGAGAGCAAGTGTTAGGCGGTGGAGAGTGGCAAAGCGTTTCGCAGGTTTCGTGAGCCGATTGTGAGACTCACGATATTTTGAGTGTGGATCGGCGTGTATTCTTTGTGGATTCTTCGTAAGAGATAGGGGATGGATTACTACCCTCCTTGCATGAATCCCTCGCGGTTTTAAGCCAATTCAGGTGAGGAAGAGTGAGTTTTGTTTATGTTACGAGAAAATACATATTTTGGGATGAGTGGCGATTTCCATCAAATTGGGTGGTGTTTCCTTATTTAAATTCATGCATTTGGTGGTTTGAGACCTGAGGAAAGGTCCTCGATGTTTTCTTCCTCGATCTAGATCGAGTGGGGCGTGGATGGGCACCCCACGGTGGGGTTCGATCAGTTTCTAACCAAAATCGATTGGATCAGTCGACTGGTCCACACCTACAACAGTGTAGGCATGGTGCTTACACCGATCGACCGAAGTGCCTGGTCAGTCAACCAACCATTGCATCAGTCGACCGACCAATGCAGGGTGGTCGATTGACCATCTACATAGGTCGACCGACCCTTGGGGGTTGTCGACCAAAATGTAGTCTCGAGCGCCCTTTTGGGTCTGAAAATGTGTGGTTCTCCCAAAAAATATAATTTAATGATTTTAAAGCTAAAATACACATTGAATGGGCCATCCTAAGCTGACAGCATCCGAAAATGTGGTTGCCGAGGTGCTGTGACTCAGGGTTCCACTTTTCGGTGTATTTAAGTAGGAGGTCTCCCTGTGTGGGTGAGATGGGCCAATATGATGAGTTGAGCAGGCCGTGTGTGTATGTGTAAGCGGATGAGTTGGTGACTCCATTCTGTGTTGGTTGTGCCTGTGAAGGTCACCCTCCTGAGGCCCTAGTACGTTGAGGAGTCCGACTAAGGTGAGGGTTTTTACCGTCAGATATTATGGTTCTGACGGGGTTTCACTTTGTGAGGCTTGCCCCTTGTTGAGACCCTAGCATGTTGAGGAGTCCGCCTGGGGTGAGGGCTTTCTGTATTTTTCAAGTGAGACAGTTTTGAGCTGGTTGCCATGGGCCCTTGCATACGTAGTGCTGTGAGGACTCCACCTACATTCTCGGAGCTCGTGTGTTGAGGACTCCTCCTACACTGGAGCCTGAGTTCTGGCTGGGAGAAAATCGATTGTTGGGGCCTACATGTTGAGGAGTCCATCTAGTGTCTGCACACATGGTTGGGGGCTCAGACATCGTGTTGACGAGCACGGATCCCAGCTAGTCCACTTATTTTGTAAAGGATGCGTGCATGACTAAGGAGAAATGTGTTTGGGTAGCATGCGTGAGTTCCATGTTGGCCGGCAACATTGTGGTAGCCCTTCTAGTCTGTGGCCTTCTTTTTGGGTTGAGCCTAGGGTTTACTAACTTTAAGGCAGTGGTCCTCCCAAGGGTGGAGGTTGCATTCCTGACTGTGTGGCCTTAGTTGTGGCACCGTTAGTGAGGATAGGCCATCACTACAGAAGAGTTATAAGGTTTTACAGGTTTGTCCTTACTAACGGCTATGAGAGGGCTAAACCCTGACCATGAGAGGGCAAAACCCTGACCATCCGCCTGAGCATGGAAGGGATCCACCTCTGAGGAGAAATGATGGACACCCCCGGGGCAACCCGGACGACCACCTCATGAGGCTCGTGAAAGTTGATGCCCCCACCTTTGATGGGTCTTACCACCCTAGTGTCTACTAGATTGGGAAACATCAATGGACCAATACTTTGATTGGTATCCCATGACCGAGGATAGGAAGGTCTAGCTTGCTAAAATGCAACTAACCAAATTGGCCAAGACCCATTGGTTGAATGTTGAGATCTTCAATGGGATGCCCAATCGCCTGGTGGTATAGGCAGAATTGGGGGTTGTCACTTCTTTGGAGGTCACATGGCCGCTTCGGCTCTGGCGAGGCAACCTTATTGGAACTAATGGCCCATTCAAACAGGAGACAGGTCTTCTCCTTAGGGAAGGAGTAGGGCTTCATCATCTTGGCCCTTAATGAAAATCTCCGGTCAGCGGGCCACATGGAAGAAGCTCCGGCCGCAATCTTCAGTCTCCCTTATTGTCACTCGAAGGGCTCGAGACTTGGGGTGCAAGATTCTTCTCGCGTTGACTGCTTGTCGGTCGATCGGTCTTCCCCACTCTGGGTACTGGTGGTCGGACAATACTTCGCCAGGAAGACCTCAGCATCAGATGCTAGGTTGGTGAGCTCTTCGAGGGTTTTGACCTCAATATCCATCGCTCTTTGCAGGATTTCACCCTTCAGGCTTCTTAGGAGTCTTTGAAAGGCGCCCTGGCAATTTGGAGGGTCTCCACATTCTTCACAGGGATGTCCCCTTTTCCTCGTATAGCCCAAGGCGGACTCATCACCTCTTTGATCAGATGGTTTTGATTCAGCCTTGACGACCTTGCTCTCGCCCCGCCTCATTTTGGCCCCTTGCTCGGTCCTTGGCTTGTTCGTCCCTGCTGGCGCTATCGGGCTCGGGTGCGAGCCAGGTAGTCGGCGAAGAGGGTTTTGCTCCTGGCGTCATACGAGGTATGAAAGGTGCCAGCTGCAATTACCGGGAGGGGCTATCCCCGGTGTAACCTTGTATCATTCGGGGCATTGTTGGTGGTGACGGAGCCTCAGGTGACTCACGGCCATCCTAGAAAGCTTGAAATGAGGGCCCCGCCTGCGCGGGCACTGCTAGGCGTGAACCTACCTCGGTTGATTTTTCCCTTAACGCTTTGGCTCTGTGTAATTCTTCAAATAATCTTGCCATTATGGTGAGGGTGGGCTGATGGAAGTTGGAAGCGCTGGCCCCCGTCCTGGCATTAGATGGGGCCGGTCGTATTACGTCATCACGGTCGGCGACGCCTTGTCTTTGACGGGTCGACATTGGTGCCCCCAAGCCCCCATATGGAGGAGGGTCATAATGAGGGGTCTCCTCTCTAGGCGGCGGGAAGTGTATCTCTTCATTTCCTCTTTCATCGGTTTGGCCTGAGCCGCGGCCTGTCGAGAGTGTATAGCAGGAGAGGACAGTGCCACACCTTCTTTTTTTCGAAGTCTCCCCTTCCTTCCCCTCCAAGCTTGATGTATGCTCTTGCAGTAAATCCTCTGGTGCTTGCAGTGCCTCAGATTTTTCTTCGGCATCTTGCTCTAGGCCTGGGGGCTCTGAACTTCCACACCAGACGTACCCATCGGCGCATGCTGAGGGAGCCTCGAGCACTTCTTTGGGTAACCGGTGACATAAGGATACCATGTTGACTGTTCTCTTCAGATCGGGCATCTCATGCGGACGCGGAGGATCCACCTTATGTTCGCCCAATTGGAGCTCCCCCCTCCTAATCATGCGCACGGCAGCATCTTTGAACACATAGCAATCTTCAATGGGATGCCCGAGTGCCCTATGATATGGACAGAATTGGGGGTCGCCACTTCCTTGGATATCATCGAGTCTCTTCGGCTCCGAGAGAGTGACTTTATTGTATTGGGAGGCCCATTCAAACAGGGTCCGGGTTTTCTCCTTAGTAAAGGAGTATGGCTTACTCATTCTACCTCACAAAGCGGGTCCTTCCCCTTTGTCCGTTCGTCGCTCAGAGGCCTCGGAGTCAACTGCATGCATCTCCCTGGATGAGGCCCCATTACCCATTGCCATGGCCTTCGGGCCGATGGCGGTAGGGGCAAATGAGAGAAAAGCCTCGACTACTACCACTATGTTAATCAGCCGGTCGAAAGACCTGATTTCAATCCCAATCGACCTTTCGAGGATCTCCCGCTTCAATCTTTGTTTGTAAATCTGCACCAGGCCCGCGGTGGAACTCGTGGCGAGTTCGTGAACTAGCGGGACTTTAACGGCATTTTCCTTGGGGATCGACGTCCTCGGCGTGTGAAATCTTCAGTGGAGGTAGGAGGACGGATCTTTAACCTCTGTACTTCCTTTCCCGCGAGTTTTGTAGGCCGTAATGAGTCGAGCGGGGTTACTTTCACATTTTGGAAAAAATACATAATTTTGGAGTGCGAGCCGAATCGAACATTTTGACCACGTTTTTGAGATTTAAATGGGTCCTCTAGGTGCTAGAGAGGTTGGGGACTAGTTTCCCCTTATTTTCCCCTTCACGTGGGTGTGAACGGGGAGTAGAATGGGATTTTCTACTGTTTTCACCACTTTCGGGTTCGAGACGACGTAGCGGTCATTCTAGGGACCCCTAGGGGGTTAAGCGGTCAGGTGAAGACCGCTAGGGTCCCCCTATGTCTGTTCGTGCCTTGCAGTCGCGCGACAGACCGCCACTGAGCTTAGCGGCCTCTAGGATTTCGCCAGGCAGTGCCTTGCGGTCCAGGTGTGACCGTTTGTGGTTCGAGTGTCTTGGGGGCTTGAGGTCCTGGCTCGACCGCTAGGCTGGGCCTTGCGGTTCGGAGGAGACCGCCAGGCTCTCTGACGGTCCAGAGATGACCACCACATGGTTTTTCATGCTCGTCATATTCTTTTTGTGTGGTGTTGGTCTCTGATCGACATGGTTGTGACCCAGTGGTTGACCTTCAGTCTCGTGGATGTCCCGGACACCTGTGGATTCTGTGTTCATATTTTTAAGGGTGTCTGGAGGTGTCGTGTTATCTCGATTTACGTGCCGATGGTCTTAGGGGTCCAGGGAGGCCCTTGTGTTCCAGGCTTTCGTGCTTTGCAAGATCGAGGCGTCGTGAGTCAGCGCGAGTGCGGTGGGTCTTCCCCGCACGACGTGGGTTTCTTCGAAAAGTGCTTTTCGAGTAGGCCATGTTTGTGGCCTCGGACTGTGAGTACGGTTAACTAGCCTAGAGCTGGAGGTTTTTCGTGTGTCCCTTGGATGAGGGATCAACTCGATGGCTTATGAGTTGCCGTGGAGATCGTGTCACCATGGTTTCAGACGTAGAGATTAGGCCAAATTGACGGCGCTGTGTCGTCACGTGCGATGATCTTGACCCGAGTCTCGTGACTCAAGGACCATTGGATTATTAGGTCTAGTGGGCCATCCAGAGTCTGGTGGCCTCGGGCCACCTGTAACTCCGTGTTACTCAGGATGGGTGCGTGCGTGTTTTTCAGTGTTCACGTTTAGTGAGCCCTTACTAGTCGTAGCTTTCCCGCGCACGCATGTGCGGACCCACTTGGGAGTGGTAGAGAGCGTGACCCGAGTGAGACGATTTTTAGGTTGGTTACCGTAGGGCCCCTTACCTTTGTAGCCTGAGTCCGACTGGGGGGAAAACCAACTAGAGGACCTGACCTAGAATAGATGGTCTGTGTGTGCACGCATAGTTGGGGGCAGAGGACACGCGCTGACGAGTGCGACCCTGCTAATCCTTGTTCTGTGGTTACTGTACGATGTCTCAGTCTCCGCCTGGGGTGTCGTAGGCAGACACCTGAGGCTGCGGACTAAGTCGTCAGTGGACGCATCCGGCCTTGCTTCCGGTGGGTGGGTACTCCCGTCACTTGACGGGAGATTCTCGTGACTTGTGTTTTTGTTTCCTGTTTGCGAGATGGGATTTTGAGCGTAGTTTTTGGATGTAATGCCTTGTTGGCTTGGCTTCGACCCTAGATTCAATGTCCTGTTGGCTTTTGGCTCGATGGATGCCTTTGGTGCCTCGTGAGAGTCATATGTGTGTCAAGGGATCCCGGAAGAGTGGTTTCATCCTGAGTAGTGTGTAGTGTTTCTTTCATATTGGTTTGGTTTGCAGTTGGCTTGGCTTCGACCCTTGGTTGGCCCATTGTCCATGGATGTCTTGGACGTCCTATGAGGATTGTGACCGATGTCAGACATAACACCCCGGTGCTGGTGCGTTATGGGTTTTCGACCGTTGAATTTTGACCGTTGGGGGTCCTGGTCACATAACGCGCCGAGGGAGGCCCATTATGTACTATGGCGCCTCAGGGGAGGTGCGTTATGCTTAATGTCCTTGCCTTCCACTTAATGCACCAGAGCTAGTCCGTTAAGGTCTATAACGCCCCTAGACGAGTACGTTATACTCTGTTTTACTCCGTGACATAACGCACCATGTCTTGTCCGTTATGTACATAACGCCCTTAGAGGAGTGCGTTATGTTTCCTTCCGTGACTTGGGACTTAACGCACCTGTGTTGGTCCGTTAGGCACTATTATGCCCCTGGGCAGGCGCGTTATAGTCTGGTTTCCGCTGGGAGTGACGAACGGCTAGTTGGACCGTCTATTCTCCCCCGCGCGACTGTGAGTTAGTCATGCATCCGTGAGTGGCCAATGATGGACCGTTCATCATCTGAGGCCTAGCCGGTGATTTCTTCCGTGTCGATTCGAGTCCCGAGCCAGCAGACCTCAATCCACGTACTGACCTGTGGTCTGACTGATGTTAGGCATAGTGTGGGGACCAGGTGTGGGGTGCCGTGGGGGTCCCGGGGTGTGGCGTTTTTGGCTTATGTCACCATGGATCGGTGTTGTACGAGGAGCGATCCTTGTACTTGTTTACTTTCGGAGTTATTTTCTGTGACTTGAGGGTCTGTACTTTCGGTGACCTATCCACTAGTCGTAGCTTCCACGGCACGCATGTGTCGGCCCACTAGGAGCACTGGTGTGGCGCACCCAAGAGAGACAGTGAGTAAGCTGGTTACCGTAGGGCCCCTGCATACTGCCGAGTCCAGGCTAGTGGGGGAATTACCAGCTAGAGGACAAACCTAGGGCGTATAGTCTGAGTGTGCACACGAGGCTGAGGGTTCAGACCCGTGCTGACGAGCGTGACCTCAACTAGTTCTTGTTCGTGATACTTTGGTTACTGTGCGTGTTTGAGTCTCGCGCCTGGGGCGTTGTAGCTAGACACTTATGACGCGGTGTAAGACGTCAGGGGACGCATCCGGTCATTCTTATAATGGGAGATGCTCCTGTCTGCAGGTAGGTGTGGACTTGAGTTTTGACGGACTAAGGTTCAGTAGTACGGTACTATTAGAATAGATAATTTTTCGTTTATTTATTCCTGCTTGTTGGTTCTACCATACTCCTGTTAGCTAGAGTAGCTTTACTGCTTCGTAGAGTTAGTTTTACTGCTGTAGCACCGGATTTTTTCGTGCGAGGTAGGGTTCGAGGGATCCCTACTGAGTCTGTGAAATGAGGCTCATCCCTTGCGTGTTTTCACCGTGTTTCAGGCGAGGCCGGCACTTCAGGTGGTGCGGCAAGTGCTCAGCATGGTTCCAGTAGCTGAGGTTAGTGCCAGTTGCCAGAGCCGGGGTATGCCTCGTGTACTTGTACTTTTCTTTCAGTTGACTGTACTTTATTTTGGACGTGAGATGTACTGGACCTTGTAGCAGTTTATTTATTTAAATTCTGTATTATTTAGTTGTATATTGTGCTATCCCTACAGTTACTTTAGCTTCTTACATACTCTCACACCATCCTTTCTTCCCTTCCGAGTCTTCGGGCTTGTGGGAGGCGGGCCGAGATTCGAGTCACGCCAGTTCCTTTCTGGTACTCAGATCCTGGGTCACCACAACATGTCACTGGAAGAGTAGACTCTCTAGTCACGATAAATGACATCTAAACTGAACAAGTACAAGGACCGCTCCTCGTACAACACCGACTCTCGGTAACACAAGCCGAGAACACCATCTCCCGGGACCCCACGGCACCCTACACATGGCCCCCACACGATGCCCGGGATCAGTCAGACCATGGGTCAACATGCGGATCGAGATCCACTCACCCGAAACTTGAATCGGCAAGGGAAGAACCATCGGTAAACCACACACAGTAAACGGTCCCACATACCCTCCTATGTTTTTTGACGCCCCTAGGGGTTTAAAACACCCCAAGTATCCCCCATTCTGTTTATTCATGTTCATTTCCCTTAGTTCTTATAGTTACTACACTTTGTAGTTCTGATGTTGGGTTTCTTTTCTGTCTCCTACACTTTGTTTTGTAGGTCAGCAACATCCTAGCATGAGGCCCATCCTTTCTGGCCGGCCGGAAAGGGTGGAGGTCGAGATCCTTCAACTTAAAGCCTGGTGGAGACGCGCAGTCGAGTTCCTTCCGTCTGAGAAGATGTGCGGTTCTCCAGAAGCCGTTCATCCTCATCCTGCGGCCAACTCTAAGCCGTTCTTCTGCCAAGCTGTTCTTCATCCCACATCAACCCAGCACTCTTCGAATGGTCTGTCGATCGACCACACAATGCAAGGGCGGCCCTTATAGAGCCGTTCATCCTCCGCAGTGCTGGTTCACAAGGTGAGTGTCTCTCCCTCTTTCCAAGGTACGGTGTGTTTATCATTTCCGGCACCTTGGTGGTGATCACACACACTCACATCCCTCTATCCCCTTTCCCTTTGCATTTCATTTACTTTTCATATCGATATAAGAGAAGGGGTTAATGGAGGATTAAAGTCTGGTAGAAAAATATATCAATAGTTGTATCCCCTGGTTTTGATGATAACTAACCATAAATCATTATTAGATCTTTGAAAAATACTTAACAAGTGTGGCATAACATTTTTCAGAACAAACACTCAAAGTGTATCAACACCTCCCCTAAACGTGTCGACACCCCATGAAGAAATCCCAAACAATGCTGTCTCTGTCCGGGCTCTAGATCTACAAGGTGTTGACACCCTGTGTCAAAAATGTCGACACATCGGCTCAAGGAATCAAGCCTCCCCTCTACTGGTGTGCATGTCCCAACATGTCGAGCTCAAGTCTCAACACCTTACCGCAAGCTGCACGTTGAACGTCCCGATAGGTCAAGCACATGTCTCGACACCTCGGCCCAAGCTGCACACGAATGGTTATTTAGGTGCTAGCAAGGTCTGTGCACATCTGCTAGGGTCCGTGCAATCCTTCTCAAGAATCTAGCAAGGTCCACGCAAGTCTGCTACAAGGTCCGTGCACATTCGAGCCAGTGCAAGACAATGTCCATGCACATATGCTATGAGGTCCGTGCACACTCGAGCCAGTGCAAGACAAAGTCCGTGCACGCCTGCCATGAGGTCGGTGCAATGTCCTGACTCACTGTAAGTCTCCCCAGTAAGCTCGGTGCTAGTCTGTGCATAGCTCGATAAGGTCCGTGCTAGCTTATACGATATGTCGGCACCCTGCCTGTAAAGTGTTGACACATTCAGGTTCTCCCAGAATGGATCTAGAATTGCAAGTGCCCGCTCTCCTACATCTGTAAACCGATTTGGAGGATCCGTTTGACTTAAAAGAGTCACCGAAAGGACTCTCCTGTCTAGGGATACATGTTTGGCAGAGACATCCTCTGCTGTACTGAAACCATGGTAGATTTTGCTCCTTACCTACCCACATACCAGCTGGGGCGGTAGGTAGAAGTCAACCTTGACAAGTAGGCAAATCAAATAATGTGGACGTGACATTCTGGTTCTGGTCTTCATAGTGAACAATGTAAGACATGCTTCGGCTTGTTGTTCATACATTTTATATATATGGGAAGAGCAACAGAACAAGACACAAGGAAGATAAGAACCGTCAAGCTTATTGAGTAAGAAATCTCCTTCCCGGTGCTACTGGTGACTGAGTAAGACCGAAGATCTTCTTCCTCCAGTCGAGAAGCTCACAAGGGAAAGCGAACATCATTCCTCTAGAGCCTCATTCACTGGAGTGTTAGCTGAGGACTACTGTTTCCCTTGCAGTCTTCATGAAGAGCTAGGAGAAAGATGAAGAAGACACAGGCTTCATCTCTTTATGTCCTGACAAAAGCTTTCCTCTTGCATAGAGCTTCCTTGTTAGGGAGGGGCAGAGTAGAGCGTTGGCTGCACTAGGAGCAGCAGGAGCAGCTAGAGTTCAAGGGCAAGAGGAGTTTATTGAGGGCATGTACCAGTTTTACCTTCGGCAGCATGGTGGAGAAGCCAGTGAGGGCTCGTCATCTCAGGGAGGCCGTGGACATGCGTTGAAGGAGTTCTTGCAATTCCACCCACCTCAGTTTGACGGGCAGCCAGATCCAGATGCAATGAGGGTGTGGACAGATGCCATGGAGAGACATGCCATGGAGAGGGTGTTCTGTTTCATGGAGTGTGCAGAGGATGAGAGAGTGTTGTTAGCCACTCATCAGTTGCAGGGTTCTGCTTTGGCTTGGTGGACGACCGAGTGGGAATCAACATTCCATTCCCGCCCCCTTCGACCGATTTAGTGGCAGGAGTTCTTTGAGACTTTTAAGTGTGTCTTCAGTCCAGAGCATGTTAAGGCAAAGAAGATGTATCAGTTTGTGGAGCTGACCCGGGAGACATGTCAGTAATGTAGTACAGGTCTAGGTTTATAGAGTTGGGTCAGTATGCTCCTCACATTATGGCCGATGAGAAGATGAATGCTCAGTAGTTTATTAGGGGACTGAGGCTAGAGCTCAGGCATGTTGTGGTCGGGACCCATGTTACCGATTTGGAGGTAGCGTATCAAGCAGCAGTAGATTTAGAGGAGGATTTGTACAGGACTCGATAGTAGGTAGACGTTGGGTAGTCTTAGTCGGACGTTGGGCAGTCTTAGTCGGGCCATAGTCAGCAATCATTTGTGCAGTAGCAGACTGCCTTACTACACTCCCCAGGTAGCACAGGAGCGTCTCCATTAGCAGCGTCGGCCACTAGTTCTACATCCTTTGGAGTAGACTCAAGAAGATGTTTAGGAGGGCTGGTTTTGGTCAGAGGCGCCAGGAGTGTAGAAAGCAGAGACAAACATCAGCGGGCAGTGTGCAACAGCCTTCACCACTCCAGTGCCAGGGTTCAGTTGGTGGTCAGCAGGGGCGTGTCCCCAGTGTGGTGACTTTCACCCAGGCAGACCATGCACAATGCCTGTAACGTGCTTCAGGTGTGACCAGGAGGGGTACATGGCACGTGACTGTCCTCAAAGGTCGAGCTAGCCACACCAGTACCAGCAGCAGCCACCACCGCCGCAGCAGCAGGGACCTCAGCAGCAAGGTCAGTTTCCGCCACTGTCACAGTCAACCAACATAGGGAGGCAGAAGTTCCAAGGCTGAGTGATGCCCATGACCATGGCAGAGGCAGAGGTGTCACAATTAGTGGAAGGTACAGTCATGATTTTGGGATGTGCGGCTCAAGTTTTCTTTGATTCTAGTGCTTCACATTCATTCGTATTTGAGGATTTCATTCGTTGTGCCGAGGAGTTCACCACTAAGATGTCTTGTGATTTGGAAGTTGAGTTGCCCACTAGCGATTTCATGTTCACCCTGTATTTTCTTGAGAAGGTGCCAATCTGGATTGAGGGGTAGAATTTGTCGGCTAGGCTTTATGCATTGCAGCTTAGAGATTTTGATGTGATTTTGGGAATGGATTGGCTCGAGGCCCATGGTGCTGTGGTAGATAACAGTTCGAAGAGGGTCTATTTTCAGCATCCCCATAGACTCGCATTTTACTTCTAAGGTATTCGGGCTTCTTCCTCCCGCTTCCTTATTTTAGCTATTAAAGCCCGCAGATTGCTTGATGATGGATGTCGGGGGTTTCTTGCTTCTGTGGTGATGGTTGATTAGCAGCGGCAAGGTGTAGAGGGCATTCCTATAGTATGTGAGTTTCCTGATTTTTTCCCTGATGAGTTACCGGGTTTGCCGCTACAGAGTGAGATTGATTTTATCATTGAGATGCTGCCCGACACCATGCCTTTGTCTAAGGCACCTTATCATATGGCACCAGCAAAGTTAAGAGAGTTAAAGGCGCAGTTGCAAGAGGTGCTCACTGAGGGCTATATTCACCCTAGTTTTTCTCCTTGAGGTGCACCTATGCTATTAATGAAGAAGAAGGATGGCAGTCTGAGACTGTACATCGACTACCAACAACTGAACCAGGTGACTATTAAGAATAAGTATCCACTGCCTCAGATTGACGACTTGTTAGACTAGCTTTAGTCAACCCAGGTGTACTCGCGGATTGATTTGAGGTCCGATTATTATCAACTGCGGATCAAGGACACAGATGTAGAGAAGACTACTTTTAGGACTAGATATAGGCATTATGAGTTCTTGGTGATGTCGCTCGCTCTCACTAGTGCCCCCACGGCGTTCATGGATTTGATGCAAAGAGTGTTTCATCCATTTCTGGATCAGTTCATGGTGGTATTTATGGATGACATTCTTGTTTATTCACAGTCCAAGGAGGAGCATGCGTACCATCTGAGGATTGTGTTGCAGACTTTGTGGGACCACCAACTATACGCAAGCTCAGCAAATGTGAGTTTTGGCTACAAGAGGTGCATTTTCCTGGGCACATGATCTTTGGTGATGGTATTTCTGTGGATTCGGCCAAGATGGAAGCTGTAGAGTGGCCGAGGCCAAGGCCAGTGATAGAGATTAGGAGCTTCTTGGGGCTTGTAGGCTATTATAGGAGGTTCATTCAGCATTTTACTTGCATTGTAGCCCCGATGACCAGGCTGACGCTGAAGGATGTGTCTTTTGTCTGGATGAATGAGTGTGATCAGAGCTTCATGTAGCTGAAGAGATTACTCACTACCACTCAAGTGCTTGTGTTGCCTTCTGGGTCAAGAGATTTTGTGGTGTGTACAGATGCTTCTAGGGTAGGACTGGGTGCAGTGCTGATGTAGAAAGGCAAAGTTGTGGCATATGCATCCCGTTAATTGAAGCTGCATAAAGAGAACTATCCTACTCATAATCTTGAGCTGGTAACAGTGATCTTTGCTCTGAAGATCCGGAGGCATTATCTGTATGGGGAGAACTTTGAGATTTTTACTGACCATCAGAGCTTGAGATATGTGTTCACGCAGAAGGATCTTAACCTCAGGCAAAGGAGGTAGATGGAGTACATGAAGGACTATGATTTCACCCTGTCTTATCAGCCAGGGCAGGATGAATGTAGTGGTTGATGCTTTGAGCATAAAAGTGGTGGTCAGTTAGATGATGTTGAGAAAATGGAGGTTATCAGAGCACGTGCTAGATGTAACCTTTAGGCTCAAGGCCCCATGGGACCAAGGGTCGGCCATTCTTGCGAGTTTGACTGTCACGTTAGCTATCCGTCACCAGGTGATGGAGGCTCAGCGTGTGGATCCCGAGCTACCTCGTATTTTGTTGTTGGCCGAGGTGGAGTTTCGTGAGGATGAGGCAGTGAGATTTAGAGGCAGACTATATTCCCCTACTGAGGAACAAGTGAGGAGTGTCATGTTGCAGGAGGCTCATGGCACTCGGTACGCCGTACATCCCGGAGCGACAAAGATGTACCAAAATTTGAAGAGGTAGTTTTGGTGGCCTGGCATGAAGAGCGATGTCACAAATTTTATGGCCATGTGTTTAACTTGCCAGCAAGTGAAAGTGGAACATCAGCGATCAGGTGGTACACTTCAGCCTTCGGAGGTTCCCATGTGGAAATGAGACCACATGACTACAGATCTTGTGGTTGGATAGTCGAGGACTCCTGGTAGATAGATTGACGAAGACAGCTCGGTTATTGCAGATCAAGGTCAGTTGGAGTGTGCACAAATTGGCCCGATTATATGTGGAGCGTATTGCTCCCATACATGGAATCCCCATTTCCATTGTATCGGATCGAGATCCTCGCTTCACTTCAGATTTTTGGAGGAGCTTCCAGAGAACTCAGGGTACGGAGCTAGAATTTAGCTCAGCTTACCACCCTTAGTCAGACAGTCAGTTAGAACAGACCACTCAGACTCTGGAGGATATGTTGAGATCATGTGGCCTAGAGTGGCAAGGAAGTTGGATTCATCATTTGTAATTAGTGAAGTTCGCCTATGACAATAGCTATCATTCCAGTATCGATATGGCTCCTTATGAGGCGTTGTATGGGTGACCATGTCGGACTCCACTTGATTGGTTTAAGGTCAGTGAGCGAGTAATGACAGGGACTAAATTGGTGCAGCAGTGTATTGAGGTGGTGCAATCAGTTAGGTAGAAGTTGCTGACAGTGCAAAGTCGACAAAAGAGTTATACAGATCGGAGGAGGCAACCTCTTAGTTTTAGAGTGGGAGACTGGGTGTTCCTGAGGGTCTCCCCTATGAAGGGGGTGATGTGCTTCGGCCGACGTGAGAAGCTAAGTCCCCACTACATCGGCCCTTTTCCCATTGTTGAGCGTGTCGGCGAGGTGGCGTATAGATTGCAGCTACCCCCGAAGTTGGTAGTTGTGCATAATGTGTTCGATGTGTCGATGCTTTGGAGGTACATGCCAGATGGTTATCATGTCCTGGAGGATTCGGTGTGGCCTGAGGTGACGCCTGACCTATCTTTCCTGGAGTAACCTGTCCGCATTGAGGATCAGCGTGGCTGTTCTCTTTTTTTTTTCCTTTTCTTTTTGTTTGCCTGAATTCCCTATGCGGTCAGCCTAATGGCCGCCTATGAGTGAAACGGTCATACGATAGATCGTAAAACCTGCCAACAACACAGTAACCAAACGGTAGTCTCCAGATGGCCACTCAACCCCTAGGCGGTCTGCCTACGGCCACCTAGCCACCTGGAACGGTCTGGCTCAGACCGCTTCACGAAGGTAGCGGTCTATCACCAGACCGCCAACCTAAAAATGGCTCTTGTTAGGACCGTTTTCATTCTGAAAAATTGAGAATGATAGGAAAGCCCCAAAAATGTCATTCCACGCCCCGTTCACCCCCAGGTGAAGGGGAAGCAAAGGGGAAACTCATCCTCAAACCCCAGAGCATCGTTTGATGCCGACAAACCATGAAATCACCCCAAAATCATGGTTTTTCACCAAATCGCTCAAATAAGCCCGCTCAGCTCACCACGGCCTACCAAAATCGCAGGAAAGGAAGTACAAGAGTCAAGGATCCATCCCCCTATCTCCACCGAAGATTTCGCGCACCGTGGATGCCGATCCACGAAGAAAATGCCGCACGAACTGTCGCGGCGCCCCGATCTCGCGGTCAAGCTTCGCCGTGCCCTCGTCCCTCGATCCTCGACCCATCCTCGCCATCCTCCTCACCCTCGTGGAGAGGAGAGAGTGAGAGGGCGTGAGAGAGAAGAGAGAGGGAGAAAGTGAGAAATGAGAGGAGAGAGAGCGGTTGGGGGGGTTATATATAGAAAAAAATCAAAAATTTTAGAAATTCATAAAAATACGAAAAATTTACCTCCGTGATCCTCGAAAAGAGCACAACGCACTGGTACCGTCTCAGGATCAGAGAACACAACGGTTCACCCTACACAGAGTTCTGAAGGTTCATTAGATAAAAATACACATAAATATATGATAAATATCTAAAAAAAATTCGGGGCATTACATCGTATCTTTCCTGCGTACGCGTGTGCGGACCCATTTGAGAGTGGTGGAGAGCGTGACTCGAGCGAGATGATTTTTAGGCTGGTTACCGTAGGGCCCCCACGCGCAGCCTGAGTCCAGGCTTCAGTGGAAGAATTAGCTAGAGGATCCGACCTAGGGCGTATGGTCTGTGTGTGCACACTTGGCTGAGGGCGACGGACCCGCCCTAACGAGTGCGACCTTAGCTAGTCCTTGTTCTGTGTTCCTGCTTACTGTGCGGTGTCTCTGTCTCCGCCTAGGACGTTGTAGGCAGACACCTGAGGCTGCGGACTAAGTCGTCAGTGGACGCATCCGACCTTACTTCTGGTGGGTGGTACTCCCGTCACATGACGTGAGTTGTCGTGTCCTGGGTTTCTATTTTCTGTCTGTGAGACGGGACTTCGCGTGTGATTTTGGGAGCATTCCTGTAGTCGAGGTCTGGGATTGTCGATGAGCGTCGCCGAGGGCTTTCCCTAGACGGTGTAGAGTTCACGATGGTGAGGTCGTGACTGTATTTTCAGACCGCATGGTTTCGATGTGGGCCTTTGTCTGTGAGGACAGGCCTCCATGACAGTGGCGTCGTGGCATTTTCCTAGTAGCGTGGCTAGGGCGGTCTGTGTTCTGGTGGTTCCCTGACCGTGGGAATGAGGTGTTGGGTTCCGTTCCGGTACAGTAGGAGTAGTATTAGAGCCGAGATTTTATCGACCGCCATGTTTACTATTCCTGCTGTTACTGCTGTTCTTGCTGTAGTTGCCGCTTTCCGTACCGTCGTTGTTTTCGGTTGGGATTCCGCGGGACCGCTACTAAACCAATGATAGGAGGCTCACCCCTGATTTTCAGGTGTGGCAGTTCTTCCTCTAGGTTCGAGGGCATTGCGTGGAGGTTCTTAGTTGCCAGCTTGCCGGGCCGAGTGTTCACTTGGCATGTGGTACATTTTACTACTTTAAACTGTACTTTCTGTTAGACTGGACTCTGTTGTAGTTAGTTATTTATTTCTGTTATTATATCTGTTGTCCTACTTTATTTCCTATTTCTATGTACATTTTTGATACCCTATTTAGGGGGCGGGTTCCTTCTGAGTATTCAGAAGAAGGGAGAAGTGTCTTCTCTTGGTTCCCTATGAGATTTCAGAGGAAGAGAGGATTGTTCCTCTGGGTTGTGAGCAACTGGAGTTGTTCATAGGTTCCTTCTGTGTCCAAAGAAGAAGGGAGAACTCAGTTCTCCAGTCACTACTAGTGTTAGTGGGTCTGGTCTCGCTGGGTGTGAGATCAGGTTGAGGGATTTGTCTCCCTCAGGTCCAAGCTGTATCGTCAGCAGTTGTTGCAGACTGAGTCTGCATCTTGCATCTGCAAGGGAAGCCTCACTCGGGTTTGAGTGAGGGGTGAATGTAGATCTGCTTGTGGCAGATCAAACCACCTAAAAATCCTATCCACTATGGTTTGATTGTGTGCATACTCCTTATCTTCTACCCCACTTCATAGAGTGTTGTATGCTAAGTGCTCGATATTGTGTTTGTATGATTCGTTACTTGCTGCGTTTGAATTGGTCTATTGATTATTGAGAGTCTACTAGCTATTTGTCTTATTGTAAGCAGTGCAAATTGTGATCTGATTTCCTGTCCAGAATTAACTGAGTATGAGCTGTTTCTAACGGTTGATCTCATGGTGTGCTAAGTGTTTGAGTACTATCGTGCGTGAATTGATTCAAACTCAATGCTTTCTGCTAGTTACTATTGTGCATTGGTTTAATCATCAGTTGACTGGTTAGTCTACGTTAGCTTCCGTTGCATTTGAGTTGAGTGTGATTTTTAGTTGAGTGAAGTTTTTAATTTAGGGATCTATTCACCCCCCTCTAAATCCTGACTTTGCACATAACAACATCGATTTTCTTCTTTCTTCCCTCTGCTGTGGGATGGCTTCATCAGCCGTGTTAATCGGACCATCTTCATGTCCATTATTGTCCATAGATGATGCCATTCTTCTTTCTTCTTCTTCTTGATCTGCCATCGGCAGGCAGTCTTCTTCTTTGGCAACTATCGCACGAAGAAGCCACTACTGGCCTAATGAGGTGTTTCCTAAACCCTAAAAATAACTTCGGACCATGTTGGTCATTTCTTCTTTGTCTTGCCCCCAGGAGAGGGTGAGAGACAATGGTCGGCCTCGCACCGGAGGCATATAGGCCAGCTGGGCCATCCTGGCAGGCCGGTTGGACCTTCTTCTCATGACAGGAACGTCTGCCTGTAGAGCACAAGTCTTGAAAGTGGTGAGGCATGGGGGAGCCATGATCGCGGTTTTTTCTTTTGGGGCGAACCCCCTCCTCTTCTTCCTCCCAGTCTTGACGGGCCAGGGATTGCAGCTATCAAAGATATCCGTGTGAACAAGTTGGGTCTTCTTGGGCATCCACATATATTTAAATTTCTTTGGCCTTGGGGCCAAATCCCTTCGACCTTGGCGGCCCTCTTCATCTTTCTCAACCCTCCTCCCGGATAGTGCTTGGAAGGAGTTGCGGGTCGGTATAGTAGGGACCACACGGTTCGAAATCACTTGGGCACCGTGCCCATCCTGGAAGACGTGGACACTGCCAATAAGAATGGACTTTCCAGAGACTGAGAGCCGTCTAGTGACAGGGGCAAAGATCTTCCTTTGGGAACTCCCTTTTGGCAGCTCCCGAGCTTGTTGTTGTAGTTGGGACGGGCACCACGAGCCATGTGGTGCATCATGCAGCCTACCGGTTGAGTTTGGCCTCCCAGCGAGGCCGTGCAGCTTCAGCCCCCGAGTTGGCAGGCCAACGACTTCTTATCAGCAACTTCTTCAGCACATTCTGGGGCTTCAACTTTCAGTATATCAGTGAAGGTGACCCCCAAGAAGTTGGGGAAGCCGACGACCGGGGGAATACTTCCAAAGACAGTCGGTACCGCCAGGTACCCATGCATAGCATGATTAGCTATGACTAGAGAGCCGAAGGCGAGGGCAGCGAATCCAGCAGCCATTGCTCTTCCTGTAAAACAAAAACTGCTCCTCCCTTGTGGTGATCAGAGCCACCCCCCCTTTGGGAATGGCCGGCAAAGCTTCTTCTTCATCGGAGACATCCTCCTCCTCTGACTCATGCACTTCGGACCCCCGGATAGGATCCCCTGTGCCAGTCCTGTTGACAGGCTCTGCTTCCTCAGTTTCTCGGTAGCAGCCGATCACAGATAGACCTTCCAGAGAAGCCCTTGCGACTGTGGAGGACGATCAGTGGCCGTTGGAGGGGAGGCGAACTCTAGCGCCGCCCTCAAGATCCCTTGACAGAGGCACTGGTTGAGGCAGAGACGATGACAGTCGGAGAACAACGGTCCCCTGAGCCTCCTCTACCCTCACTGGCGAGACATCCACCACCACTTCTTTCTCGATGACAGTTGCAGAATTCCTCCTCTGATTCCCTTGCCTAGGCCGGTCAAGAGAGCACCCCTCCTAGGCAGGCAAGGACGACTGGCCTCTGACGAGGGGGAGCAGATCCCTAGTGGGCGGCCAACCACCAGCGTGCACCACTGCGGTTGTGGTCGCAGATCTTCAGGAGAAATCAAGCGGGGGAGACGACCGAAAATGGGCCCAGGTGAACTGTTAGCCAACGAATTCGCGGGTAAGTTGCGGGTTTCCTCACCTGACATGGAAACTAGCTCCGCAGTAGGCTGCCCTGAACCGCCACCTGGGTGAGAGCCTTGACCTGCCCGGCTTGTCCCAGACGAACCCGACTGGGAGCTACAGTGAGGCCGATTCAAAATTGAATCGTTCGCCAAAACTAAGCCCGGCCGTACGTCTTCAACCTCTCGCTGGCCTCCCTGTAGCATTGCCTTAAACACCATCGCGGCCGGCTCCTCATCCAGAACCCACACCTGACCACGACTGTGACACCGTTGAGGACGACATAAAGTATCGCTTGTATGGCCGAAGGGTTGGCCACCTGGATGACGGCGACCATACACGTACGGGAGGTCAATGGAGTGAATCCCAGGATTCTGTCCTCCACACTCCCAAACCCCCGAGCCAGGAAAGACAGACCATCGTCGTCGCACAAGTGAAGCAAAACCCCTTTGAAGATGACTGGGCACCTTCTTATCGGCGGGTTTGGGAAGGTGCCTCTAGCCTTCGACTACCGCTGAATGCAAACCAGAGCTCCATGAACCACCGGGCACCCCATAGTCACCATCCTTTTCACCACGTCTTGCCACAGAATGCAGTTTCGGTGTCGATTTCGGCCGGGTCCGAAACCGAAACTGTTTTAGTTTTGGTGTCAGTTTCGGCCCGAAATCAAATAGAATACTATTTTTGCCAACTGTAGGGCGTCCGATTTTGCTCGGTTTCGTTTAGTTGGTTTCGGATCGTTCCGGTTCGAAACTGATACGTTTCGGCCGAAATTGCTGTCCATGCGTTCTGCTCCTTCCCCACCGCTAGGAAGGTGGAGGAGGTAACCTGCACGACCTTCCTGCAGCCTCCTGAAACCTCACCCAAATGTATCTGGGCATCCTCTGCCTCTATTGAACCTTCGAGCAGGGATGCACAAAGACGCCTCCACAACTAGTCACGCCTTCCTTGTAGGAGCTCCGCCGAGATCTTGCCAGAGTCTAGCCATCTCTTGTTCGTAGGCCCGATCACCGGCGGGAAGGTCCTGACGGCATCTGCGAATGACCAGCAATCCCCAGACCCGCCAGTAGGCCTTGCGAACCGACCCCATTTCTCTGCAAAATAGCTTGATGTGGCCTTTGTGGCCACAATTGAAGTAGGTGGGAGTGATGCTGGTGGCCCATTCCCCCCCTGTGATGAGCGACCCGACCAGAGCCAAGCTCTGCCGAGCGGCGGCAAAACATGGTCCCGAGACCCCAGCACCCCCCGAAACCCAGAGCTTCTTTCTCTAGAAAAGGCTACAGATAGAAAATTGATGCGAAAATCGATTTTTATTTGCCTTAGCTGCTAATTTAAAGTCGATTTGGTTTAGAAATATTTTTTTGGCTCTAATTATAGATTTTTAGAAATTAGTAAAATTCCTAATTTCTTTCTATAAATTCAATTCTACTATCTCTCCTACTCATTTTCAACCTCATGTTCTCTCACTCCGTTCTCTCCCATCTCTCGACCATTCGACGCGGGGGCGTGTGACCGTGGAGAGCTAGCCGAGGCGTGGACATGCTGGGGTGATCGGTTCGCGGGGTGGAGCAGCGGTTGGAGTGTGGCGGGTGCGATCCCTCGGTGGATTCCAAGAAAGGCGATGTTCGTGTTCTGGGTGGTTTTCAACATGGTTTAGTCACTTTGGCGTGCGGCTTCTTCGGTGGAGGTAGGGAGATGGATCACCACTTTGTCCTCTACGTTTTCCCTATCCCTGCATGTCATTTGGTGCTCGAATGAGCAAGATCGGGCTCGTTGGGGTTTCATTGGTTTTGTAGGCTTCATCTGAAAGCGGTGATGGTTCTGTGACCGATTAGTGTTAATGGACCCCCTGGAATGTCAGCATTCCATAGTCACCGATTTCGTCTCGATTGGCGGTCCCATTTGATCGTGGGGAGCCCGGGAAGTCCGGTTGTCCCATTTGGGGGATTTCGTTGGAATCGCCTATTTCTTGTGATCCGTGCACCGTTTTGACTCCGGTTGGAGTCCATGTGATTATATGTGTGTCCATGGCTGTATCCCCTTCGTCTCGGTACGAATGGGGCATGGGAAGGCCAAGATTGGGCCAACCCCACGATTTGCTCACCGTGACGGTTGAGTGGTCACACCAGAGATCGCCCAAGGTATGGGCAGCTTGCTCTGGACCATTTATCTTCGTCTGGTTTTGGGGCTTGTGCGGCCACACGATCGACCGCACATGGTATGGGCGGCCAGGTGTGAACTTCCTATCCCCACTTGGGCGGCCAGCCTTCAGCCGCCTGTCTTTCCATTAGGTTAAGCGGCCAGCAACTGACTGCCCATCCCTATTGACCCTTAGTGAACAGTTGAGTGTTGGTTGCGTTAGGCGGTCCAGTCAAGACCGTTTTGATTGGCACTATAGTAAGTCGGTTCTGTTCCGCGGTCGGGTCAATTTTTACTAGGAACTAGACTGGGTCATGGGCTTGAGTGATCTACACCTGATCGCTTATCCCCTTGGGTGGTTCTCTCCAGACCGTCCATCCTCCTTCGTCTGACCATTGAGTAGCCCTCCCTGGACCGTTCATCCCCTTGAGAGGCCCCCTTGTGACCGCCCATCCCCTTGGTGTTGTCCGTTGGCCGTAATGGCTGTCCCGTGTCGGTCTGTCTTAGGTTTGTATTCTAGGATGATGTCTGAGCGTCATTTCCCGATGTACTAATTTTCGTGTATCTTGGCTTGACCTTGTGGTCTGCTCGTTGTCCCGTGGATGTCTCTTGACATCCTATGAGGGCTAAGACTATGTTATAGGGTGGCCAGGAGTCTTCTTGGTGTGGGCAGCCTTCTGCACTACTTTTAAAGTCTTTGCCTAGTTCTTGTCAACCCGGTGTGATCCAGTGGTTGACAGGCGACCTTGTGTGTGTCTCGGCGGTGCTGTCCCATTTTAGATAGTGGTTCTGGATGCAGCGAGATGTCATCTTACCTCGTTCTACGTGTCCAGGTCTGTTGACGTTTCTCGGTGTTCCCTTAGGTCTCTGTGTGTCATTTCCTTCAACCGTGTCATTTCCTATGGCTTAGGATTAGACCAATTGGTGGTTGTTCCACTGTGAGCAACGATCTTGGCCTAGAGTCTGGTGACTAGAGGAACGTTGTGCTAGTAGGTCTAGTTGCCTTGTCCATGAGTCTGTCGGCAGTGCCTCTTCTGCCATTGGTGCTTTGTAGTATGGGTGACAATGCATGATTAGCCTGTCTGTACTTCGGCACTCGCATTTTAGAGTCTGTGTCTCATGATCCTCCACTAGTCGTAGCACGATGACCTCGAGTGTTGGCCCACCTGGGAGTGGTGGCGAGGCAGTTCCTTACCCCAATGGTGAAACACAAGAACGGTTGGTCCCTAGCCACACCTTGGCAAGGGCGGCTAGAGCTTCACCGCACAAGGCATGTGTGGACCCACCGGGGCCGCACGTCCTACAACGGCACCAGGAGATGTGCGGCCAACCTCTGGCTGCACAACGGGACATGCGGCTAGCCCATAGCCACACACCTCAGTGCATGGAGAAACTAAAGTCGGAGGGGATGGACGGCTGGACCTTGGCTGCACCTAGGTTATGTGGTCGCACGATAGACCGCATAACCCCCACTGCGCGCCAAGCCGAGCACAGCGTGCCAAGCCGATGAACGGTCAGGACAGGGCAACGGCGTGACTCGAATCTTGGCCCGCCTCCCACTAGCCCGAAGACTCAGAAGGGAAGAAATGATGGTGTGAGGGTGTATAAGAAGGTAAAGTAACTGCAGAGATAGTACAATGAACAACTAAATAATAATGAAGAAATTAAATAAATAAACTGCTACAAGGTCCAGTACATCTCATGTGCAAAATAAAGTACAATCAACTGAAAAAAATTACAAGTACAAAGGAAAAGTACAAGTACATGGGGCATACCCCGGCTCTAGCAACTGGCACTAACCTCGGCTACTGGAACCGCGCTGAACGCCGGCCGACACTTCAGGAGGAATTTATTGCGTCTTCCACGGGCAGCCCAGTCATACGGTGGAGAACAGTTTTCAATTCAAAGATTATATCTATGACATGAATGACCAAGGTGGAATTTATTGGGATGAAATGAGGTGATACATCGCCACCCTAAAGGCTAGAAGACCTCAGCCTCAGCAGCAACAGCAACAACAACAACAGCCACAGCCACAGCAGCAACCTCAGCCAGCCCAACAACAGCAGCCAAATATGGGCATCATTCAGAATCCACTTCTGGAGCACCAACAGCCCACAAATAGGTCAAACCTATATCTTCCTTCCCAGATGTGGGAAGAGGGCAGGGTTGGCATACGAAAAGCACTTCCATTCTCGCCGCCAACCATATTCCTAGCCAACTCCCTTGCCTTATCCGAGCAACACCACTTTCTCCCCGACCCATATCACAACCCCCAACGAGGCCTCCTTTATTTCCATAACCATCATGCCCTCTCCTCCGTACACCTACCATAACTCATTCGCTGCTTGTCCATCCACAAAAGTCCACTCTACCTCCACCCTTACCCTCAAAGCCTCTCATCATCCCCCATCCCTCCACTTCGCCATCCACTTTCACTCTGCCCCCACCAAACAAACCCCTCATCATTCACCGTCCATCCGAGGCCCCATCCGCTTCCACTCTGCCTCCACCAAACAGATGCCTCATTATCCACCATCCATCTGAGGCCTCGTCTACCTCCGCCATGCATCCACCTATGCCTTCCAAACCTCCCATCATTCACCACCCATCCGAGGCCCCATCCGCTTCCACTCTGACTCCACTAAAGAAGCCCTACATCAAGTTCACCAACCCATCATTACCCCCCCATCAACAGTTCCTCCACATTTGCCACCTAAATCCCTTCTTAAACCCATAATCAACCCCATAGAGGTGCGGCAAAAGCCACAGGCTATGGTGCTCCAGAGTGGAAGGATCTTCCACCGGATGTTCCCCCAGAATAGTCAGGCCCCTGAACAATCCCAATTGGAGAGAGGAACTGAAGCAGTTAGAAGAATCCACCCTCGGCACGCAATAAGATTTACTGAAACATCTGGATAAGACGCCCGCTTGGATCTCTATTCTGGAATTGATCAAGAGGTCGAAAAGCCACCAGGAAGCTTTGATGGACTACCCTCAGAGGGTTATGGTGAATGAGGGCCTCTCCATAGAGAAAATCTCGATGGTACTTATGCCGATGAGTACACAACCAGCCATCACATTTCAGGAACACGAGCTTGCCTCTCAGGAAGCTCAGAAATATTCTTTGTGTATTGCAGTGAAGATCAATGGGGTGTCCGTTAGTTCTAAATTCCACCTCAGAAAATATAGAAACATAAAAATTCATATAACACTATTTGATCTTATATCTGAGAAATAGCTTTGTAACGGCGATAATTTCACGTCGATCTGACATCGGATCTGATCGCAGTAATTATTTTCGCCCAGTAGTGCAGTTCTGAATCTGCGGAATAGGTTCAGGATAGCAAGTAACAATGTCCGATAGTCGGACCGCCTCGCCATCCACAAGGCGATCCAGCACAATCCCCTCCAAGGGATTGTCCCTCCAAGAGTCCTCTTCACAATGGTACCACTCCCAGCCCGATCAGCCCTCCGACCTGAGCGTGATCCTACTGATCACTAGCACGCATCATTCGGCCCGCACCAAATAGCAACGCGTCAGCATCGTCGAAGCTACCCAAAATGCTACCCGTCAACCCAAGTTTGATACTCTTGGGCCCCACGTGTTACCTATTACCTCCTTGTGTGGAGTGGGTATATTATCTGTAAATTACTGATAATTATTATACCGGGAGTACGGATCTTGGCCAGGGTTGTCTTCCCCATGCCCAGAGCTTGGTGATATCGTCTCTATCTCACTCAACATTTGCTTACTTAGTATGTGTTTGTATGCCACTACTAGTGAGTGATAGGATCTAGCTCGTTCCAATTTCATTACCGCTGTGAGTGAGTGAGTGTGACCCATCTCGTGACTCGATCCGAGCATGGAAGTGAGTTTGACCACCCTTTACTCTGTCAGTTTCTGAACCGCACAAATCCACGCATTCCCCTCGCTTGGGACGACTCGTGATATTACTTTTTCTGTTAAAGGCATACACCCCATAGAAGCTGTTAGTGTCTAGCCGAGTTAGCTCTATTGTTCGCATAGTGACAGGTCGTGTCGTCTATTTAGTCACGTTGTCACCTAGAGTCCCAGGTTCGCACTATTTGGCATCGAGTCTCTCATTCGTCCTGTATCACCGTGTCACAGGGTAGTCACTATTCAAGCTAAACTTGGGCCGCTCACAATGCCCATTGAATTCTACGTGCTTGATATCGATCCCATTTTCAAGGCTATTCTGGGTCGACTGTGGATTGATAATCTTAATGTTGTGCCATCCATTGCTCATCAATGCCTCAAATTCTCTTTCCAAGGGAGGGTGGTCAAAGTGAAAAGTATTTTCACGGTTCAGTCCGTCAAGGCTATTTCTGAGAAGATTTTGCCGACACTCTGGCCCAGTAATCAGCCCGTTATCTCGGTGCTGGACCTGAACTTTCCATGGGCCTATACATCATGCAAGCCCATTATTGCACTAGTCAATATCAAAGAAAAGCCCAAGATAAGAGATTCTAAGGGCTTGAACCTTATATTAAAGCTGGGCTATCAGTCAGGGAGAGGCCTCGACGCACAGTTGCAGGGGCGGACCAAGCCAGTCCCTAGAGGCAGAAAGATGAGCAAGAGGGGCCTCGGTTACCGGGAGTCCTCACTATCAATGATGGGAGATTCAGGGCCGTTGTCCTGGGACTACTGTCAGCACTTTATCAGGGGCCCTCTCCAGCCAAGTACTTTAAAGGATCTATTGAGACAGCTCGACAAGAAAGATACAGCTTGTACAATCGATGGCCCGCCATTGCTGTCTAAGGGGCCTGTCGATGATATGATTGATTTCAGTGAAGCTTTCTCCATGTTGTTTTATGAAGAAGATTTCTAGAGAAATCTGGAGGTGCGGCTTGTGTAGTGCGTGTCGAAGAGGCTAGCTTACCGTTTGCAGGAAAAGGGGAGCGCACTCGTCACTTTCACTTTGTCTCCTTCTCGCTTACTTTCATTCTTGCAAAAGCTAGATTTCATACCCCACTCACCTCCTTTTGTGGTCAACCCTCTGATATTTTAGGATCCAATTGATTTCCTCATTGTTAAAGTTTGTGATTGTGGGCACTGCCCGCCTATTGATCTCTCTGCTCCATCTTTCTCCTCTTCCGATCCATTCCTCGTTCCCCCAATTTTCTCAAACCCCCAGTCCCTAGCCTTCCCTACCCTCAACTGAAGCCCCTCTTGCCAGTTGAACCAACCCCCTAGACCCCATGGCCTTCTCCCTCTCACTGGCCTTAAACCACCCTCAAATGCCTTCACCGGCACACCTTCCCTTACCCTTCGTCGGCACACTCCTTGAGCGGTGCACCCCCGCTTTGCTAAGCCCCCTCACTGGTACACCCTCTTTGCTGGCACACTCCACCCCGTTACTCACCGGCATGCTCATGTCCTTCCCCGGTGCACCCATCTCCCTGCAACTCCAACCCCGTGCATAACCTACACGGACCTTGTTCCCCTGCACACACAGCCTGCATGGACTTCACCTCCATTGCAGCTCCAAACCCGAAAACCCCCTGCACGGACTTTGTTTCCCCCCCTTTGCACGTAGGTACACCTCCTTCGTCGACATGCCCATGGCCTTCCCCAATGCACTCATCCCTCGTGCAGCTCCAACCCCGTGTAGCTTCAACCTCGTGTAGACCTGCACGGACCCAGCCCGCCAGGCCCAACCACGCATGGACCTACATGGACTTTATTCCCCTCACATGCACCGCACGTGCACTGACCTTACTAGCATATGCAAGGACTTGGCCTGCGTGTGCTCTGACTTTGCCTGCATATGCACTGACCTTAGCCCATGTGCACTGACCTCAGTCTAGATGTGCACTGATCTGCATGTGCACTGACCATAGTCTACATGTGCACTGACTTTATCCCATGTACACTGACATTGCCAGCATGTACACTGACCTTGCCCTCTGCATATTCCATAAGTACACTGACTTTGCCTGCATATGCACTGACCTTAGCCCATGTACACTAACTTTGCCTGCATGCGCACGGGCCATGCATGGACTTACTTCCAGTTGCGTGGACTTCATCCCAGCCTTGCAGGGACTTCATCCCTGCACGAACTAGCCTTGCATCACCCTTGGCCAGCACTTGCACGGACCCTACATGGACCTCAAGCTCCCACATGCACCGACCTTGCACTGACCTTGCCCCTAGCATGCATGGACTCGGCCCCAAGGTGCATGGACTTGGCCCAACTTTTTCCCCTGCACAAGCCCTAGACATGCATGGACTTCACCCTTAGCCTGCACGGACCCTGCATGGACTCTATCCACTAGCCCAAATGTATGCATGGACCTTGCATGGGCCCAGCTTGAACATTTGCATGGACTTTGTCCCACATGCATGGATTTAACCTGCATCTACATAGACTTCATTAGACATGCATGGACTTCGTCTGCACCTACATGGACTTCATTTGCACCTGCATGGACTTCATTCAGAATCTGCATGGACTCAGCCCTGTGCATTTGCCTGGACTTTGCCCCTTCACCCCAAAACCTGCATCCGTGCATATGCACAGACTCCATCCCTGACCTCGAACATCTGCACGGACTTCATTCTTCAACCCCGTGCATATGCATGGACTTCATTCTTTAACCTCGAACATCTGCACGGACTTCACTCTTCAACCCCATGCACAACCTGCACAGACTTTGTTCTTCGACCCCGTGCACAACCTGCACGAACTTTGTTCTTCAACCCCATGCACAACCTGCAAGGACTTTGTTCTTCAACCCCGTGCACAACCTGCATGGACTTTGTTCTTCAACCCCGTGCACAACTTGCATGGACTTTGTTCTTCAACCCTGTGCATATGCACGGACTTAGTCCAAACCTGCATAGACTTCACTCCCAGTTGCATGGACTTGTCTAAACATGCATGGACTTCACCCTTAACCTGCATACATCATGTATGGACTTCGCGTTAGTTGTATGAACAACCTACACGGACTTCGTCCAAAAGCTACATGGACTTTATCCAAACCACATGCCCTTGGCCCCGTGAATCTGCATGGACCTTGCCCTTGACCCCATGCATATGCACGGACTTACCCCAGAACATGCACGGACTTGCC
>JANBPO010002049.1:0-10463 GCA_024336825.1 Amorphophallus titanum | reverse complement strand
AGTAAGAAAATTTAGATGTTTTTAAACCTTTGTGAGTACTAGAACTCTACGTACATTAGTCAAATATTATATGTTTTAATTGCAGACAAATAAGCACGATGGTGATGTCCATGTCCTGATGATGACGAAGAATAGTTTTTTGACAGGCTAAAGGGGATAATATACCGCGAATTTGCAATAGTTTTCCCACACCACTTGCCAAGAAATTAGGTGAATCTTCAGACCAGCTACTCTTCAACCCGAACGAAGTAAGTAAAACCCCTAAATCAGTACCCTCAGTTCATACTAGTTAATGTGCGAGGAACAGAGCGGCTCCTAGAATCTACATGCAATACAGGGTATTACCCATGACATGCCATAGAACAACTCCTAATTCCCTCAGCAAACCAAATTATTTATGGCGAAGGCAGAGATTAGCAGCTGGTTATCAAGAAATATGAACGTTCAAAGAGTCTGAGAAATTATTATTTTTATAACTACAAGGATTATAACTAACCACATCAGTGTCTAATCTAGAAAGCTCAACAGCTGAAGGCACGGAGGAGAGACCACTCTGTTCTAACCTTGATGCCATCTTTGGCGATAACGTAGTCCAGATCTCCGTTAACAAGGAGCGATTCCAGGGTCTGCGCCTCCCGCCTCGCCCTAGCTGCCTCCGCGAGCTCCGCGAGCTTCTCCGCCGAGAAAGGGTATGCCGCGGCGCCGTGCTCCTCCACGAGGTCCGCAGCGTTGTCGTGCAGAGTCTTCCCGTCGGGTCCGATCACGACGAGGGTGGGGAGGCCGCTGAGATCGAAGTACCGGGGGAGCTTCTGAAGGCTCTGGTCCTTGAGGGGTATCGCTGGCCATGGCATCTCCCCGAACTCTTCCTCGAAGGCAGCCTCGTCGTCCTCGAGGGGGACGTGCACCACTTCAAAGGGCTCTCCCCGGTTCTTCAGCTCCTCGTACGTCTTCGCGAGCAAGGGGGTGAATTCGGAGCAGTAAGAGGCGATCGAGAAGTAGAGACACACGACCTTCCCTTCGAGGTCCGCGATCGGAACCTGCCATCAATACCCAGAGAAGACAAAACTCAGCAACGACAAGTTAGAAACTTTGGTCGAGACAGTTCGATTTTCCCCCCCTTTTTACTCTTTTGATGGGTCAATCGTCACTAGAGCACCTTGTCTCCATTGTTCTTGATCACAAAGTCCCGGGAAGGGGAGGCCAGCACGCTGTGCAGGGTCTGGTTCCTCCTGGCCGCCGCCTCCGCCTCCTTGAGCTCAGACAGCCGCGCCGGAGTGAACGGGAAGCCTTCTGTTCCGTGATCCCTCACGACATCGACAGCGTCGTTCGTGAGGACTCTGCCGGTCCTCCCGTCCAGGATCACCAGGTGGGGGATGCCATTGATCTGGAAGAGCTCGTCGAGGCGGTCCCTGGCAGCGGAATCCGAGAAGGGGATGGCGAGCCACGGCATCTCGGAGAAATACTCCCCGAAGGAGGCCTCATCCTCGTCGGCAGACACGAAGACGACCTCGAAGCCCTTGGGGGAGAGCTCGGCGTGGACCTCGGCCAGCTTGGGGGTGAAGCTCCGGCAGGGGCCACACCAGTGTGCTGAGAAGTAGATGCCCACGGTCTTGCCCTCCAGGTCGCCCACCTTCACCTGCGCCATGGGCACGGCAATCAGCGGTCTCGTGGGGGGCAGAGGGAGAACAGAGATAGCATTTTTTCATCTGGATGCCATGTCAGTTAACAGTCGGAAGCGAGGAAGAGGTTGTAACCGGCGCTCTTACCTGGTCTCCGTTGTTCCGGACGAGGAAATCCCTGCCGTCGCCGGAGAGGACAGTCCTCAGGTCGTGGGTTTCGCCGCCGTTAGCTCCTGCCATCTCTCCCTCTCTAAAAATCCTCTCTTTCTGGTGTTTCTGCGATGTAGGAGGAGGTGTTGAAGCCCTGGAGGTACATATAGACCGCCATGGCCGACGTCCCTCTTGAGAGATATCTCTCCGTCCCATTGGGGCGAGGAACAAACCTCTCCTGATTTGGACCTTCCATTCGAATCATTTAATGAACAAACCCTTCTCTTCGTCCTGTTAGGGTTAAACTATGCCTTTGACTTGGATCTCCTATTGGGGCATGGTGGAGTGATCCCCTTGTTCTTTCTCTGAAAGGGCGAGCACTCTCCCATGTACTCACATGGGTCCGTGATAGGCGCACCCTGACGGACTGCTTACTGATACTCACCTTCCTCTAGCCACACTCTGAGGCTACTTGAGAAGAAGAAAGAAGTAGAAAGAAAATAAAGATGACTAAGAGTCGGCACACAAGCAAAGAACCACGTGTAGGGAAGCGATAATTCATTCCTTGCAAATCATGGGTCACATGTACTTCGGGGCATCCCCCTACATTACAATCTAAAAGAGAAAGGAAAAGAACAAAAAGGGGAAGGCTTGGCTCTTAGTCTAATCCCTAAAAAATATCTTCGAAGAGGAGGATCCCGACGCAAGGGAAGTTCACCATCTCGTTCAGGCGGTCCTCCTGCTCCTGAAGATGCTCTAGCTCAGCCCGAACGGAGGTTGCATCACCTTCAGCTATGGCTAGCTGCTTGACTTCCTTGCCTTCAGTCGCCTGCATGCCTTCATGCTCTAATTTGGCCAAGGCGCCATCCTTTGAGCTGCTCTATTGGGCTTGTTAGTGCCCGGGCTTGGCCGTGACACTCTTCCACAACACTCCAGTGTCGCTCTTTATCACTCTCCCATGCCTCTAAGGCGTGCAGATACTTGTCCTTCTGCAGAAGGAGCACGACAGACTGGTTGGGAACTTGCGTCTCCAGGAACTCGTGACGGTTCACGTATTTCAGTAGCAGTGTCACCCGTTGCGACCATTCCTCTAGCGAGCAGCCCATCATTTGCAGCGCCTCCATTAGCTTCTCCGCAATGGCCTTCAGCCCTCAATGCGTGAGTTGCTCGGTGAGCACCATTGATCATAGCACTGTCAGGTTCTGCCTCACTGGAAAATTCGAAGTGATGAAGCCCAAGGGAGGCACGACTGGAAGGCTGAATTCCACGGCGTTGTCAACTGTTGCCCAAAGTTTGCTGTCCACCATAGCCGAAGAAGACGGTAGCACCAGAATCGGGGTGCTTGGCATCTCAGCTACAACACCAAGTTCCTGCCATGTCCCCATCAGAGGTGGAGGTGGAACCTCTACGAGGGCACCTGATGTCACCTCAACAAGGGGCAACTCTGATTCTCCCATCTCGGGCGGGCTCGAGGTGGAAGCCACTTCAGGTGCTGGCAAGGCTGGGACTGTTGTTTCCACCAAAGGAGTAGCAAGTACGAGTGCTGAGCTCGGAGCTACATCAGGCGAGGCCAGCACCACAACTGCTCGAGATCTGGGTGGGAATGAGAAGTGTCGTAACACGTCCTATAGAGTCTACGGGTCTATAAGAGTGCCGAGGCATTGGGGTGGTAGGGGTGACGTCGGGGGTAGCTTGCTCGCCAGGAAGCCCAAGACAGAAGGGGGTACGCCTCCACCCATCCTTAAAGTGGACACTAGATCAGGCTGAAAGACATCCGCGACTTGCTGATCGCTCATCGACAGATTCGAGGAACTACGACCCTCTCTGGTACTTTGAGTGTCGTGTCCACTGGCATTGGCCTCTCGACCTCAGCTATTGGGGCCTCCGGGGCACGCGCTTCCACTGAATCCTTGGGGACCTATACGAGCCAGACCGGAAGTCAGTAAAGACGTTAAGAAGAGACCTACGAATTGATGAATATGATGCAAACTTACGCTTATGTCTACCACGACTAGGCTTAAGGAGCTCGGCAAGAACGAAGGCATCTGAGTCAGTGTAAACTCCATCAGCTCTACAGAAGGGCCCTCAGTTGAGAGTACCTTGTCTGAGGAGTGGTCATAGTCCACTTGCTCATCCGATGCAGCTTTGGTTGCAGCGAGCACACCCTTGGTCGGGGAGATAGAGTCCTTCCCGACCTCCGCAACCTGGGGTGTCAAAATCGGGCTGGGCATTTGGGATTTCCTCGACCTCGTGCCTCTCCTCGAATACGTCTTCAGAGCTAGCAAAGATGTTGGAGCAATCTCTAGCTCCTCCGTTGTCATCATCCCGGCCTCTGTCAAGCAGAAGAAAGATTCACATCATCAAGGTGCGAGGTTACCCAAAGACGATGGAAATCGAGCTAATATAGTGCAGGGAATTACCTTTCTCCTCCTCCCTTTCAGAAGAATGCATAGCACTGATTTCTTCACCCAACGTAGATTCAGGAACATCTACCACCCTTATCGGAGGAATGATGATATGGGTAGGTACTTCTGCACTCCCTGGAATAGTGAGAATTGACAAATTAGAAGCGACATCCTTAACAGAAGGCCAGAACATGAAGACCCATAAGAGTGAAGAAGCCGTACCCTCGGGCGGACTCGGCGCAGCCGTGGAAGCGGCAAACTCCTCAAAGGAGGGTACTCTGGGGATCGAAGGGACAACAGTCGTGGCAGCCCCAGCATCGGTCCGTTGCTTCTTGGTTTTCCTTTTCTCGCTCGCCTTCGCCTTGGCAAGCGCCTCCTTCACGGGTGACTTTGCTCGGGCCCACTTGCTCCCCTGAGACAATGGTGTGGTAGTTGGGGCCGGCTCTGGCCTGATAAATTATGGTGGCTTCAGCAAGTGCAAAAGAAGCAGCCTGTAGGCATTCATCCTGTAGCCAGAGGGGTGCTCTGCATAAGAGTTGGCATTATCCGACATGAAAGAAGAAAAAGAGGAGATGTTGCCCTTGAAAGAATAGGGGCAAAGGAGCATCATACCTGGGGGACCAGTGTAGAGGTGGGATAAGGTCCAGTGTGCCAGAGACGGTTCTTTATCTGTACGGGCCGCCTCCCTAACTAGCCAACATACATCCCCGACCTTGACACAATGGTCGGCGAGCTCGGCCAAGTCTGAATGCTTCCGAGAGGTGAGGCAGCAATACAGACTCAGGTGGTCCATCCCCCACCCGTCAGCATAATGGAAGGATACATTCAGACCCTTGTCTAATATCACCATTGTCAGGTCTTCAATTGTAAGCCTGTGCACTCGCAGTAGAATAAATAGCCAGGTGGTCTGTTGATACCACTCTGGCCTTCTGTCTTCTTTTCTCACAAATGCCCTGTAGGGGAAAATGGAGTCTCTTCAATTGGGATGGGGTAGTTGGTCATATCCAACCGGTCTGCCCCTATTCTGCATGAGACATGGATGGATTGCTGGAAGTCATCCACAGAAATTTACGGTAGGTCGATGGACGGTGGTGGTCTGACCTGTCGAGCTTCCTTTCGTGCAGCTTGATAGTCTGCCACCTCCTTAGACTTGTTAGACTTCAGCCGGAGCAGGTGCGCTGAGTCTATGTTAAGGATGGTCATCTTCTGCTTGCTCAAGAATTTCATCTTAGCACCATCCCAATAATCGGTCTTGCATAATTGCTAGAACTTGGTCTGGGCATTTCACCACTTGATATAGTCGATGGTGACCTATGGAAACCATCCCGATGTTGGCACTCAGAACGAGGAAGCATCTGACCGATGAAAGAAATCCCACCAGGAGCGGGCATGGTCGGTAGTCAGGCCTCCTTGAAGCATCCTCACCAATGAGGGGAGCTAGGCACTATGCGTCAGTATATGCTAGTCGTATCCAAAGTTGCGCTCGAACCAGAATGGGTAGTATGGCTCTAGCAATAAGGTACTCCCCTTCCTGAAGACAAGGACGCTGGGACGAATAGATAGAGCCCAGTCTCGAAGCTTGAGCTCTAATATTGGATGGCTCAGCATCCGCTAGCTGATGGGGTGTAGGTATTGCTCCACTTGGTCATCCCGGCACTCCCTTTTGCTGCTTATCAATGGGCTGGAGTGAGCCGCCAACGTCCAGAAGTGAATGCTACTTGGAGCGTCTCGGGGGATATTTGTGAGCCTACCCCTTAGAAGAAACAGATGTGTCATTGTCGCGCTGGGCTGTGCACTCGGAACTCCAGCATCTGGGGGAACAACATCCAGGCTTGGAGCGTGCGGGGTGCGTACTCTGGGAACAAAGAATAGACCCACGTGTTGAAGAAATGCATGGGCCCGATCGTCCACACGTGCCGTGGGGACTTAACTCCTGCTGATATCCCCCAGAGTCTTGTATATCAGGCACAATGTGGAGGGGCAGAGTGACAACTTGATTCCCCAAGCCATCTGGCAAGCGGGGTATATGGCCTCTGGCTGAATGACCGTCTCGTCCCCATATGGCATGGTGAAGGCACAAAGCCAGTAGGCTAGGAAGGCTACGCGGTGCGTCATTGCATCAACGCCAGCCAGGTTGGGACCTGTTGACACCCATTTTATGACCAATTAGTTGGGTCGTCTCCTTACTCATTTATAATGATGCTCCGAGTTGTTCACCCTTGTTGAGTCTTCTTGGGCATGTTACAAGTATCTTTCATGGGTCATTGCCTTCCTTGGTTGGGTCTTGTCCTTGTTTGTTGCTAAGGCAAGCACTTCCGTTTCATTTATCACCCTTTTGTACATAACGTGACCTCAGCCAACACCACCCAGTATGAGGTGAACCTACAGCTGCAAAGTGCTCCCGACTCTCCACCTAGGACTTCAGGAATATACGGACTCCTCTTCGGCATGGAACGAAAGTCTTTGGATTCAATCCTATGTAAATAAACACCGACTGCTTGTGGTCAGTGGGGAAAGACATCCTGTACACGACTCCCCATAGTCGCCTATGCACTCAAACCCACAGAACCATCCTTCTCTCCACGTGTCTCTCGCCCCTTGAGTCCACATGCTACTCCTTGGTGGCCCATCCCCAGTTAAACATTCGGTTCCATGGGTGATTGTCGAGAAATCAACTGGCACACTCGCATCCCAGCCATGTTTTCCCCCAAACCTGGAAACCTCCCGTGTCACTCAGTCTCCCCTCGACTCTCCATAAAAGGTGAGTGCACGGTGTCACTCTGAGAAAGATATGATCATGAGAGGGAGTGCCCAGAACGCATCGCATTCCGGCACCTCTCCCGTAGCTATATCCTACCCCTCACTCTGGTCACAATACGCACGCCGCGCCGGTGAAACCCCGTCACGCGTGAACAACAACATAGCAAAACAAAGACACATGAAGTGTTAAAATACAACTACAATGGCCTGGAACAGAGGGCTCACGGGCCGTATGCCGTCATCTTCGCCTCTGACGCACGACCCGTGGGGGGCATTTGTTGTACCCAGATAATTTCCCAACAAAATACCAAGAAATAAGGGTTCGGGAATTTCCCCTATCACCTTTAAGGCATGGGCTACCTAGCCCTTTCTACAACTCTGTGGGTCCCTTCAAGGGTCCTGATCAGCTTGCCGTGACATACGGTTACATAAGCAATTAACTGGGACCAATCCCAGCTACCCAACTACGGGCTCTACCCGCACTTCACATGGCCGCCCGGGGCAACCCGGGGGTGCCCCGACACTAAGCCACGCCACATGGCACCCAGCAAAAAGACATGGAATCAGCCTCGAGATATCTTCTTTCAACCCTTCAAGGTCAAAGGGAGACCTGATCAAGTCAACCACAGGATTTGGAGGCCCGCAGTATGCGTGTACAGCTCACATACACGTGTTTGGCATTGTTCTGAACACCTCATGGGTGCATATCACCCAGCACTCCTACGTCAAACCATGGGCCAACCCGTGGTGCCAGTATGCTAATTGGGTCCTACAATAACCCCCCAGCAAGACGGGGCCACCACCGACCCTCAGACACGTGGCGACGAGCCACTCATCTTTAGCTCTCGGGCCAACCTAAGGCTGCCTTGCCAACTCGTCGTGCAACACGGTGCGTAGCTCGAGGCACAACCCATGTGCCTAAAGCGCCTCCCCTTAGCTCCCACGAGCACCCATCCTCAGTCCAAGACCCATTTTGGGGCCCCCCAGCCTACTACCCAAGCCGTTCGGCAACCCGGGGTGTGTCGGGCATTTACCCGAACACCTTGTGAGTGGCTACTACGACTCAAAGAATAACGGTCCCCATGGGCCCGTCCCAGTCCCTTGAAGCTTGGTGTCCCTCAAAGGACACCCCCAGAAGGTGAAATGAGACCCCGGGGGCCATCTCTCGGGGTTACGACTACCCCGAGGCCAATTCACCCCGGGGCGCGGCCGCCCATCCCAGGGAGGGCAAACTCCCTGGGGGCTATGCCCTCTCTCCGACCCGGAGGCCTCACGGCCCCGCTCAGTCCCAGTTCATCCAGTTCGGGGTCCTACGATGCGGTTCGTGTGTCGTATCAGTTCGTGGGAGCAACACGCGGAAGCACGAAGCAACAGCACGCAGGATCGGTCCTCTGTAGTCAACACGCTCACAAGTCTTCCACGTATTCTCCCAACACACTTGTCCTTTTCTTCTCAATTAATTTAGGAAGAAAACACCCGAAAATAGGGATTTTATAGGGGACCACCCCCTCTCAGTCCCTAGCACCCAGACCACCTAAACCCCCTCGGGGAGGGGTTTGTGCCATCTGTGGTACCATCCCAAGGTCCTCCCCCCATCATGGAGGATCCTCTTCCCCCACCGGTGTGAGCTCCTCCTCCCCTATTGCCTACACCCCATGTCCGTCGGGAGGATAGGGGTAAGGACCAACTCAATGAGGAGCCTGGTGGGTCACGACAGCAGTGTTATCACTGCTAGGGGTTCAGCCACTTTGCCGGACAGTGTCTCACTTGGACATCACTATTCCTAGGGGACAAAAGGGTTAGAGAAGCTTCACCTTTAGACTGTCATTTGGAGCCGTCTCAGTCAGAGCCACCCGTGTTTCTAACGAGAACACTTTTCATCGCCGAGCCACTACTTAACTGGCACAAGATAGGTCTTGTCCCACCTTGCTATCCACCTATAGACCCTACACTACCCATAGTACTCGTCAACTCCTACCACACAACATTCCGGTCTAGTCACCATGTCGATACATTAGATGACCTTCTTATGGGGTTAGACTCACAAATGGAGTTGACACATATGTTGGCCCAAGGCTTCGACCAACCCACAAGTCGTAGCTTCACCCACCCTGCCTTAGGGTCCATTACCTCCGTGTACACCGTGGGTCATGTCACCATGGAGGTCCTTTTATTCCTTCCCTTGCCGGCTGAACCCACCCTCACTCCATTCATCCCAAGGGAGGAATCATACCTCATACCCGTGTCTACCATCCCACCTACTATGATGCATGAAGGTGACCATCAACACCTTCTAGAATTCCACACGTGTGACCATAAGATGAGGGAATCAATATCGAGGGGTTACACATTCTATTATCCCTTCGATCCCTTTCATGAGGTTAGGGAATCCATAACGAGGGGTCACACGTTCCTTGATCCCTTCGATCCCTTTCTTAATGGGTCTCTTTACTCACAACCCCTAGCCTACCTTGCCAAGAAAGTCCCCTTCCACACCCCTCCCACTCGGGCCAACCAACCTCCACATAGCCATGGGTCCGATGATTGGGAAGAATGGTATGCCTTACCTCAATATAGGGGCGACGAAGAAGGTAGTTTTGGGTCTCCTAGCCCTCCCGCACCCAATCCGAAAAGAAAGTCGTTGCTAGACTGGTTCGTGCTTGGTCGACTAGGAGTCCCCCATGACGTCAACCTTCGGTTATGTCGAACGCATGCATGGCACACATTCGGGTGTCCTGGTCCACCCATGCATATGCCTGGATCGAACTAACTGTAGGTTCAGGGTCATGTATGAGTCTGTGTCTTTTCTTTATTTGTCCAGTATGTCAGGAGTCCGCATACATACGTCGAGTCAGTCGGTTCCATGCAAGCTATAGTACCCGTCCCTTTCGAGTTGAGGCAAGTCAGACCTCATGCATACATTGTAGGCTTGCTAGCGGATTATGGATTCAACTCCTCCTCATTGTACTGGGTCTATTCACCTACTGGACCTAGCGGTGAACCCTAGTGAGTTTTGAGGCGTCTCCATCCCATGTGAGTGACACCACCCCTGAGCGTCCACTTCCAGCCCTGTTACCCAAGCAGCATGAGCAGATAGCGCATTACTGGGCGAGCAGGTACTGATTACCCAGGGTGGGATGTACCGACGCTCTCTAGTTCGATGGAGGGGATGACTCGTGTCTGAGGACATTGGGTTCTACTGGAGCGAGAGCACACCCCTCTTACTCGACAGGGTCGAGTTCTTCCCACCCGAGGAGAATTGATGGAAATCGACTCCAGACACTGGCATTTTTATTTACCTTTATGTCCCTTAGTTTGTATTTATGTCCTTGCATAAACAGGTGTGCAATTATAAGGCTTTGTAAGCTAATGTGTCAGTCCATAGAAGTCCATGGGTTTATTTGTAAAAAGTCACTAGGTCCTGTAGGGGCCCCCCAGCCTCTTCCTCATTAGTCCACCTATGCCCTAGGGCCCATGTGGGGCTGGTCAATGTCCTAGGTGGCTTCTAGAAGGATCCTTTCCTTCATGG
>JANBPO010002046.1:0-23652 GCA_024336825.1 Amorphophallus titanum | reverse complement strand
CGAGCTCCCGACCAACGCCCACTAACAAAAGGTGGCAGACAGCTCTGCCCCAGAAGTAAACAAAGAAAGGAACTAAATTCCAAAGGCCCAAGCAAAACACCCACCAGCCATACAAAACAACCACCCATCACCCCCAAAACCTGATGACATCCCTACTCCATCCTCACCAGCCCTCCGGGCCCTCTTGACAGACCTCAAGAGCCCCTGGGTACTCAACCTAGCCCCACGCCTAAGCTGGGCACCTTCTGTAGAGAAGAATTTTCATTGTCTTCGCTTCCCTAGTCATCTTCATATGCCATCTTTTTTGGATCGTGCTGAGCATGGATTTAACGTCCTTATCAACTCCCTGAGAGGAGACCCCGATCAAATCGGCCACGTCTGTCACTTGAACCGCCATAATCCTCTCGACCTCAGAAAAAATGCCTTTGACATCTTCTTGTTTCACATGAGCTGCTCCTTAAGAATGTGGTCCAACATCACGCATTCGACCGAAGATAGACCTTTTACCTATGGCGCCACATTGGCTGATAAAGAAATACCTACAGCATCCTCAGTCGGCAGTAGGACCAACGGCATGTCCTGGGAGTCTTTCCAAGTAGGAGCGACCTCCCCTGCCTCCTCAAGGAGGAGAAGGCCATCTATGCACACATTCCCAGCGCTGGGACCGCTGGCCCCACCCGCTTCAACCGGGGTAGGATTGTTGTTGTTGTTGCCAGTACTAACACTCGGGGAAGCCTCCACCACTACTGTTGCTACCACCGTAGGCACCTCACCCCCAGCAAACCCTAGGACAAGGGATAGCTCCCCCCCCCCTTGTAACATCCACAGGCGAGCCACAAGACTTGCCGCCTCCTACGTCCTCTACCCATTGGTTGCACGCAAGCCTCCGTCTACGATGGGGCCACCTCTCCTCGGGCCTGACTGACAACTACCGACCGGGGGTAAGCCTGCTGAGAAGGGCCTTCAGTAACCTCTTCCCCCGCCACAGTAGGGCGAGTACCTTCCCCGGAGAAGTGGAGACTTCCAAAATAGACGCCCCTAGTGTGGCATCAAAAGCAACCCCTGACAGAAGCTCTGCCGGCTATGATGGAGTGTAGTGGTTGCGAACGACCACCGCCATGGAATCCGTCATTGGAACCAACGCTCCCTGGAGTTGCGATGACTGCCTGGAGGAGCCAACAGAGCCCTCAATCGGGTGAGGATGACAGCTGTTGTTGGGTCCTCAAGAACTGCTAAACTCCAGGGCCCCAGATCCGCCAGGTAAGTCACGTGTACCGAGTACTGGGCCTATCAAGCAAGTGCCCACTTCCGAACGGGCCACATTTTTCTCAGCTTGGCCCACAACACTAATCCCGCCCACCGGTCTATCCGCCAATGAGCCACCCCCCCCCCTCGACTGGCTCAAGTTACCAACCAAGTTCAGCTGCCCCAAAAGGAGAACGGCCCAGTGGCCCGGAAGTGGTGGGTTGGCGATTCAAATTTGATCTCCTGCTCATTGTCTTCCCTTCTTCTCTAGCACCGACAGACCCTATATCCATGCCCGTCCTGGGAAGCAACTGCCGTCGACATCAACAGTCACCATGATCGGAATCTCCCTCAAACTACCAACCCGGGCCACCACCTCCATCCATAGGCTCTCCCCTCTGGCAATGAGGCTGACCGGACCCTCCACGATTGCTCCAAAGTGGCTAACGATGAAACTGGCACCCACCTCATCATAGAAGCTGAGCGGGACTCTGAACAAGCGAATCTAGGGTTTACACTACCGACGATCTGGGAATGTTTCCAAGGGGAGCCCCCACTTGGCCATCTGGAGGACCACCCCTTCTGCCAAGATCACCCAGCCTTAGCCACCTCCTCTGCTTCCTCATTGTCCCCAACTGCCAGGACGTTGCTCCTGGTCACCCTTGACACCGTCCAACCACCCCTCCCTCTACCTTCTTAAAGTAGGGCCATCCTCACCCTCTCGGCTACCCAGGGTATGCCCCGTGTAGTTGTAGTCTTATCTTTTTTTTCTACTGTGGGACTTGTACATTCTTGGTTACTGTTGTAAATCTAGACTATTGTATATAAATACCACTCTGATATTTTAATTGCTTCCGAATTATTCTATTAATTGTTGCTAAAATGAATACTGCGCGCCTGCGAATTCTAATTTCTAATGCAATCCCTCGACAAACCACACTAACCCTTCGAGGGCCTCACCAGCCCTTTGGGTGGGGTCCCCAATTCTTGGTAGCGGTAGTCTGATATTTATATCGGGTTATCGATACCCTAAACTCTGGGTCTTTACAGATGATATCAGAGCGGTGTTGGGAAATTATATCAGGAATTAAAATTCGCACTGGTCCAGAGCAAGTCCCTTTGAATCGTCTTTTACTAGCTTAGGGTGTTTCTTGCGATTGCTGATGTGTTTACTATTGTCACATTTTCCTAGATTCAAGATGCCGCCTTGTAGGCGAAGAGCCCTAGCTCCTCGGGATGAGGCTAGTGTTTCCCCTGCTCCTACTGTACTGGTTCCTGCCCAGGCATCACCTGTTCCTATTCCGCCTGTGGTGTTGCTTGGTAGTCATGGATGAGCGCTGAAGGAATTTCTGTTGTTCCATCCACCGACGTTCGAGGGCCAATCGGACCTGGAGGCAGCGAGTGAGTGGTTGGATGCCACTGAGGACGTCTTACAATCCATGGAGTGGGCCAAGGATGAAAGGGTTATGCTGGCTTCTTATCAGCTTCAAGGTACCGTACGCACGTGGTGGACCACAGAATGGGTGGTCGCCTTTCGTTCCCGTCCGCTTTGACAGATCACATGGGCGGAGTTTGTTGCTTCATTCGAGCGTGCCTACACTCCGGCCTACCTAAAGTTAGCCAAGATGTACCAGTTTCTAGAGCTGATGTAGGGTGAGATGTTAGTACTGTAATACCGAGACAAGTTCATTGTCGGTATGTGCCCCACATTTTTGTTGATGAAGCCGCGAGGACTCAGCAGTTTCTGCGCAGACTAAAAGCAGAGTTGAGCCTGCCGTTGTTTGCTACCCGTGTAGCTGAGTTAGATTCTACGTACCAGGTAGCTGTGGTTCTAGAGTTGGAGTTGGCGAGGACCCGGGGACTTCCTCAAGCTGGAATGGTTCAGCTGGCCATGCAACATCAGTCGCCCTATCAGCCGTCTGTCCCAGGAGCTCCTCCCACTTTCTCTGCTACCGATGGTACTTCCTTCCCACAATCCCACGGTAAGGGATTCTGATTTAACAAGTCCATGAAAAAGAAGTTTGATCAGTTGGCGTTTTCTGATCTGAGTCAGTAGTCTGTTTCTTCCGTTTGACCACGTTAGGATTTTGCTGCTTCTCAGCCAAGGTTATGTTCCAAGTGTGGTGGCAGTCATCCGGGCATGCCGTGTTCTCTACCGACCATCTACTATCGCTACGATCAGCTGGGGCACATCTCTCGAAATTATCCGTTGAGTCCACAGATGGTATAGTTCTTGCAGACTCCCCAGTCGCAACAGCCGCAGTTCTGTCTTCCTCCACCGCTTCAACCTCAACTATTTTACCTACCAGTTCCCGCTCCTTCCCAGCAGTCATTTATAGCTAGCCGTCCATCGAGAGCCAGGGTTACTCATATCACTTGTGTGGAGGCATTGGCATCAAATCTGGTCGAAGGTACGATTTTGATTTATGGTCGTTCAACACGTGTTCTTTTCGATTCGGGCAACCCATTCTTTTGTCTCCGAGGATTTTATTGCTCGTGTCGAAGAACCAATGAATGAAGTTTCCTATGAGATGCTTGTGGAGTTGTCGTTTGGCGATTACATGTCTACTCCTCTGTGCTTGAAAAATTCTTCGGTTCTCGTCAATGGTCAAAAACTGCTAGCGAGGCTTTACGCATTACAGTTGGCCGAGTACGACACGATTCTAGGCATGGATTGGCTGGAACTTTATGGCGCCAATAAATATATGGTGAGGACGTGGCTGTTCCATATATGGGTCGGTCATCCCTGCTCCCCACCCAAAACTAAAGCCAGGATTCGTGATCAAGCATTTCCTAATTAATAAATCAAGGAAGGATATCGTTGTCCGTACGACCTGGAGTACGTACGTAGTGAGTGGCTCCTTCATTTAATTTGGTCACTTTGCTTCGGAACGGAGGTTCCACACAAGACCAAGATGCATGGTAATCCACACATCGATCAAGATCTGCTTAATTAAATGAGGTGAGCGTGACCCAGCCACCGGTACGGGTTACTTTCGACAAGGAAACGATGAGGCGTACGCGAGGGAACACCATCCCAACACAGAAATTAACGTACGCACGCACGCAAAGTTACGTGATGGCGAGGAGCTGGTATGCACCGTGCTGGCCAAATGGCGCACAGCCACGGGTACAACGTAGATTGAAGGATTCCACTGTTAATTAATTATATTATTGTACGTTGGATCTAAGAAATTAAGTGGAGTTTTCTTCTTTGAAAGGGCAACCCCGATCTGTACGTACGTGCCCAGCGTCAATTAACCAACCTTCTTTGGAACTGGAGCTTTAGTTCTTTTGATAGGTGGCTTCATTGTTCATGAGAAGAATTTGAACCCGCAGGGTGTTTACATGGTTGCAAGCGTCTCGACTTTCCTACGCCAGCGTACCAGTAACGGGAGCCCCGCAGCGCAAGAGAGAGTTGCAGACGTGGCGCCGCGGGAGGAGCCCACTTGGACGTACTAGGACTCCCACACATGCTAAGCTTACGTGCATGGGAGAGGAATCCCGGTCAATACGAATCACTCGCATGCAGAGGTGGACTCAGACGTACGTACGTGAGTTTCCTATCTGAGCTTAATTTGCTTGCAGATTAAGTAGAACGTGGGGAGTTCATTTCCCACGCGGACGTCCGCTGCATGGGCGGCAATTTGAGGATCTCGAGCTCTTGTAAATAAGAGGTGAGGAGGGTAAAATTAACTTGGCTCAAGAGCGGCTCAATAATGAATAGGTCTACAGAGGAACGAGCGCAGCAAATCCTCCTAAGGGAGCGGGCACTCACGCTTGGCCCATTAAGGGAAGGCCCAGCCCAGGAAGGACCTCAGATTCTACAGCGCGGCTCACGCGCAGTCGCCGCTAGGGTATTCTCTGATGACCGACCGTTACTCCCCACAACTTCAGTCCTGATTCCGTAACGAGCGAGCAGGCCCCATGAGCGCCATAAGACTCGTCCCGGAATCGGCCTGCGCCGGAGAGCTCGCCCTCCAACGGGTAATTCCCGCCATCGTAGCGGAGGAACGTTATTCTAGTATTGGGGACCTTCCCTGCTAAGGGACGAGACCTCCACTCCAGGATAACTCTATATAAAAGGAGAGAAAGAGGACAGAGAGAGAGAGGGTGATTCATTCCGCTAAAACCCTACTCCAGAGAAGAGAGCTACTAGTCCAGCGACACAGAGAGAAGAAGGAAGATTCTGACCCATGCTCTGCAAGTCTCCTTCCGGCGACCTTACCACCCGGCGAACACTCATCGAGCGTCCACCGGGAGCGGCAAGCACTGGTCTGGAAGCCATCTAAGGGCCCACCGCCAGCCACGGCGACCTCTCTCTCTCTCTCTCTCTCTCTCTGCTCTCCTCTGTACTTTGCTTCTAATTACTGACTTACGCATCGGAGGGTTGTCCCCTGGGATACTACCCGGGACTTCTTCTGACGTCTCTTTAGTTTTTGGTGTTCGCAGGTCTCCTCAGACGCGAGACGATTTCTCCAACAAATAAATAGAGAAGGTGGTACGTGACCTAGGATCCATTTTCCTGCCGCTACAGGAGATTTTCTTCTTTCTTTGGTAACTTCATTAATGAGAGATGTCTTAATTGGGGAGAGGCATAGACGGATCGATCTTGTACAGAGTTAGATCTTGAGAGAGTTTGTAAAGCAAAGTATTTTGTTAGATGAGACTCCAAAGCGGTTTCATCAGTCCTCTGCTTAGAGGCACATAATTCGGCCAGAGTTATTTCTCTTTCGACAGCGTAGAACCGCTCTCAAAACTTCTGTTGCATGTTGGGCCAGTCACTGATAGACCCAACCGGTAAGTTCGAATACCACTCAAATGTGAGTGCTGTAAGGGAGGACCCGAAGAACTTGAGCAAGTAGGACTCGTCGGCTGCCAAATCGCCCATTTGGTTGATGTAGTGAGCTATGTGCTTTTTCGACAAGCCTTGTCCACTAAACTTCTCGAACTTTGGTAGTTTATTGATGCCGGGAGGTAACCTCTTGGCCGCATGATGGACGGGATAAGGTACTTGGTACAACTCAAAAGCTGTCTGATCTTTATCGCCCCTAGAGGCTAGCTTCTCTTCAATCACCTGATCTATCATCATTTCATTTATCCCTATCGGGTTGACCAAGCTTGCGTGGAGGTGGGCAGGCTGTGCCCCTAGAGCAGCTAGTACCGTCACCTGCGGGGCCACGGGAGACCCTTGGGGAGGCAAAATCAGTGGCTGGGCTGGTGCTACGCGCAATGCCTGTTGTAGAGGCATGCCCCCAGTATAGCTAGGGATTGGTGGAAATACTGCAGCCTGCGGAGTCGCTTCCGAGGATTGCCCACTGCCCCCGGGTGCTTCGAGCAAAACCTTGATCTGTCGAGATGTTGTGGGTTGGGCATTCCTTTTGCCTAGTTATTTCTTCAGTAGCTCGATCTCCCGTTGGTACTATTGCACCATGTACAGCATTACAGGGTCATTGGTGGGGAGACTGGGTGTGCCCCCTGTTTCTTCGGCCGGGGTGTCTTCAGGTGATATGGAAGGCCCGCCACTGGTGCCTCCATAGGTAATTACATTGGCCGTTAGAACCGTGGAGGGTTCTTCCTAGGTGGTCTCTTCAGTGCCAATCTGGGCCATCTCGCCTGCCGCCCCTCCTCTTCTGGTGAGAAGACCAGGCCTGGTGGGGAATCTGGCCACCTCTTCAGGGTCGATGGGTGAGGCCCCATACCGATAAGAGACCCCCGCCATACTGCAGGTGAAAACTTTCCAGTTCCTATTTCTTCTTACCATCCCCCTTGATGGCCTGCTCGGGAACACTAACCTATCGAAAACCGATCATCGGGACGGCGTTTCCTCCCGCAATGGGGACTGGTGCAACTCCTCCGAATGGTTCTTTGACTCCGCACTGGGCACCAGTTGGGTCTGATCTTCTTCCTGGAAGGAGGAGGCCACTGCCCCTAGTAGTCTTTGATGACCTAGCAAAGTGCTCCCCGGGCCTCAGAGGTAGTTTCTCATGGCTTGCTCAATCCCTTCCCACTCCTGGTCAGGGAGGGCAGTCGGTGGTCGTGTGTTGACAGTAGAGGGGATGCATGCTGTAGGCTCTGGGCGGGTAGCTTGGTGCCAGCGCCTGAGGTGCTGGCGATGGGAATTTTCTGGCAGGGCCTATGCAGCGACTGTCGGCTGGTAGGTCGAGGTCGTCATCTCAACCCTTTCATCTCGTCGGGCCCTCCTCGGGTGGATGCAGCCAGGCCCAGCTTGGGTGGGTGCAACGGCCTGGGCTTCCCTGGGAATCCAATCTTGTTTGAGCTTATCCAGCTTATGAACCAACATGTTCTTCAATAGTGCAGTTGGGAGGGCGAGCATTACCTTCTCCCTCATCTTATCCAGCCCCTGAAAGGAGTTGCAGACTGGAACAGTTGGTACGATTGATCAGAAATTACTTCAGACTTTTGCCCATTGAGGTGGACTCGGACGCTCCTGACGGTCATGGATTTCTCAGAGCTGGAGATTCGACGCCCCGAGTGATGAGGACATCTCCCGACATTCCCTATGGCACGAGGCGTCTCCGACCCCGTGACCCCTTGGAGGTGTGGTCCTCATGGTTATCTTTATTTTTGCTTATGTATTTTCCTTTTCTTGAGTCATATCATGTGTAATTTTCCTTTTCCATTAACCCCCATCCCGAGATCCCCCTCCTGTGAGAGGTGTAGTGATTGTAAATTGTTCCTTTCAGGTTGAAGCTTCATCGGTGCAGTATGCGGGTGGTGATCCCATGCTTCCCCGCTCGCCCACGTCTCCGACCGGGGTCAGTTTCTTCAAACTGGCAAGGTAAGCTCTCGACCCTTGCTCCTCATTATACTTATTCATTTAATATTCATCAATTGTGTCATCAGTTAAGGGAGAGAGCGCACGGTCCAAAGGCTCCACCACCTTCGTGTGACCCTCATGGGTGTGAGTGAGTGATCTTACGCCCTTCTGTCATTACCGACTCATTGAATTGGGCATCCATACCAAAGGGGAGGCTAACTTTGAACTCTGCTGGCCCTCTGCCAGCAAGGGTCTTGTCCCACATCCTCGACTCGGCATCCCCGATTCACCCCCAGATTGAGTGTGCGTGCCATACTAGTGTGTTCGCTTACGTAGGCTTCTTAGTCTTGTGGTTGAGCATGCATACTTAGGTCCAAGGGCACCGGTCTAGTGGCGGCCGCCCCCAAGGTGGTGTAACATCAAATTAGTATCAGAGCAAGTTCATAACTTATCTCTACAAGTTGGTTCTAGGGTGCATTTACATTTAAAGTCACCCGATGCATCGCTCTTGTCCAGAATCATGGCCACCTCATACTTGGCATATTCGTCACCCTTAGACCCACTAGAGGCCTTTGTGTTTGACGGATCCCACCCTAGTAGATATCTAGAGTGGGAGAGCTCTATAGAGTGACACTTTGTGAGGTTCACCCTATCAAGGCCTATGCAAGTCAACTATGCCAAGAGTTTGATCTGGCGCCAAGCTAGGGATGAATGGCAATACATTGTAGGTTTGAGATAAGTTAGGAGGCAAGAGCCCATCGACTCTTGGAGTGAGATAAGGATTGAACTTAGTAAGATTTATTCTCCCTAACCCTTCCATTCTACTCAGAGAACCCTAGCCCGAGGAGCACTACCACTCCTCCAACCCTGTCTGGCCAACCCAAAATCACTCACCCTAACCATACCACTCAAACCTCATTGGCCCCCACCATTACCCCTCTGTCGACCCCCCAAGGGAACACACCTCCCAAGACCACCCAACCCAAACCTCCTCAACTAACCCATCTTCAACTCCCAACCCCAATCCTACCCCAACCTAAGCCTCCACTGCTTCCCCTACCTACCCCAATCCAAGCCCACCCTTGCTCACCACCCCGGGTGCACCATGCACTGACTATCACCCCCGCTCCCTCAAAGGGCCCCCTCCTCCACTTGGAAGAGGAAGTCATGATCCAAACACCCAATCCCTTGGAAGTAGAGGCCAACCTGGAGCCCCTCCCTACCGTGGAGGAGACTCAAGCTCACACCGATAGGGAGGAGGAGCCACAACTCTCACCCACCTCTCATAATCCCGATCCTTAAGAGCCACACACCCTCACACATGGCACCATTACCATATATGAGTCCATACTCCAATGGCTCAAGCGGGGCCCCACCCTTTCTAGCTCACCACCATACCACTCATCTCTTGACCACCGGTCCCAAATTGTGCCCATTCGGCCACCCCACATCACTTATCAAACCTTTTATTTTGTGGAGGATCTGAAAGATTTGGTGCATTGTCTACATTGGCAAGTCCACTTGACCAGCCTGCTAGCCATGGGACCATCAGAGCCTTACACCCTTAGCTTTGCTTACCTTGCCATAGGCTCCATTACTTCCATCTACACGAGTGGTCATTGTACAAGTGAGATCCCCCTATTCCTCCCCATGGAAGAAGAGCCCATCCCGGTCCACTCCCCATCCATTGTGATCCCTAGTGCCTTGTTTGATCATCTCGCCCAAGACACCGGCCCAATTATTCTACTAGAGGAGGATGACTCACCACCTTTTGAGGACCTTGAGGACATAGAGTACCTCTCTCTAGGTGACCCTTACTATGATCCCTTGCTAAAATCAAACTACACTAACCTTTTTCCCTTTTAAGTGTAGTTGGAATAGGTGAAAAGGGGAAGACGACGTTAAGCAAGCCAAGGGTAGTACACTGAAGAAATGAACCTCATTTGTCAAAACATGTCCATTCTATTCCATTACATTATATTCCAGGGGCATACCCCCAGTGTACAAAAACCAACTGCACCCACTCCGTTCACTCTCTCTCCCTCCCTCACTGAGCATCATTAGTGCGAGGCCGGCTATGCCGGCTGACTGTCTCGCCCTCATCTCTACTCCTCCTCTTGCGTGAGCCCGACAGCCGTGAAGCTCTTGAACCCGAGACTGTCGGTTGGACCCCCCTGCTCTACCGGGGGAGACTGCATCATTCCTAGAAGCTCCTCCATGGTAATCTCCATATCCCCTCTGATCTGCAGTGACTCGGAGGGAGTGGTGTCTCCAACAGTCGCCTCTCCCGGAGCGCCTCTACTCTGGTATCTACATAGCACGTGGCGTCGCAGGGCATCCAATTGGTCGAGGGCTCGTCGCTCCCGTATTGCCATGGCCATCTCCCGAGCCCGCGCCTCAACCTCCCTCTCCTTCGCCTCAGTGAGGCGACCCTCCAACCTCTCCACTGTCTCCATCAATCCGAAGTGACATGTCAGGTCCTCGACACTCTCCTCTAACTCTCGGCGAGAGGCTAGGGAAGCCTCCGGCTCATTCTTCTGCAGGAAATTGGCAAAAAAAATGAGTCAGGCAAAGATGAGTAAAAAGAGAAAAAAATTACTCCTAATTAAGAGTGCTCAGGACTCACTCTCTCGGCTAACTCGGCCTCCCGCTCCTCAGCCCACTCGATGGTGCCTGCCAGGCAGTCCTCCAACTCCTCTCTGCTATCCGCCTGAGAAGAAGGACCAGCTCCCCCGCTCACCCTGGCCCTCACACGAACATATGCCAGCTCACCTCTCTGGTAAATCAGGGGCAATTGGTCAGTCAAGATTTTAGAAACCCCAATATTCTAAGTCCAATCAATTAATCTCGACTCACCAGCTCTTGAATTTCATGGCGCAAGTTCACAATTGTCTGATTGAGAACGACGATCCGATCCTCAAGGATCCTCATGGCCTCAGCTTTCGACATCTGCATACCAAATTTCATGAAATCATCAGGTGCATTACTCTTCAATGAAAACATTATTCTCAGGAAGCCAAAGGATTAACTCGCCGCTCGAGTGTCAAGGCGGAGTCATCCGGCATACCACTCCTGATAGTCCGCCAGTTAGGTCTCGCTACCCCCTAAGCGCTTGTCCTGCTCCAAGGAAGGCTCCCTCTGCAACGCCTCTTCCTCTGCCTAGTAGAGAGAGGCCCAGTCCTGATCCCTCATCGAAGTCCGTCGGCATCCTCGGTCTGACCTGTGCTCTATCGGCACTACCACGGGAGGCTGGTGCCACCCCAAAGTCTGCTGCACTAGGCATAGGTAGAGCGGCTCTCGTAGGTTCACGCAGAACAAAATAATGTCTTGGCAGAACCAAGTGCCTCCCTCTTGTACCCACGGTTGTGGGGTGATGTCCTTAGTTGCATAGGGCATCCACACCACCTGACATAACACAAATCACCATTTGTTAGAATTGAGTCCGTCCCATAAACGCACAATACCTCATAACTCAGTCTAACAAAATGCTTACCCGGTGGTGTGGGAATTCATCCAGGGCTGTCCGAAGGTCGGAAAGCCAAGTGGTCACCAGCCGACGGTCCCAGACTATGTCCCATCGCGCCATCAAGGGGACCGCCTGCATCCGATCCCGCGGGATGATCCCTCGACCTAGGGGAAAGTGAGTATATCCCCAAATCTGAAACACAAGAAAAACACAGGTGAAAAGCCAATCATAACAAGTGATGAACCAAGAAACAACAGGTTTGGAAAAAGGTAGACTCGTACTGGTAAGAATGGGGTAAAGCCACCCAGGTTTCCCGAACATGGCCGGATGGGATCTCCTACTCTAGTAACTCATATATCCGGGCCAGGCAACTGGCTAAAAGAAAGAAAAAGGGAAGAGCAGATGAAGTCGCGACTTAGCGGCAAATGAAGACATTTCATTGCTATAAAGTGGATAGATACATGATTACTCAAGGCATCTCCCGAGATACACAAAAGTCCACTGGTAAAAAAAAAGAGAAAGAGAAGTCAACAAAAGGGGCTACTACAACGGATGTTGGAAGATGTCCTCCAGCTCTAAAATTCCCAAGAAGGGATGACGGGTCAGCTCCTGCAATCGAGACTCGGTGGCTTCCAGCTGTGATAGTTTCTCTTCAAGAGAGGTGGCTTGTCCAAAGGCCAATTCAGACTCCTCCACACTCTGGACTTCCTGATGCTTGGTCTCCTGCAGCTCGGCCTCGGCCCTAGAAAGTTAAGCACACAGCTTAGCTATCCTAGCTATCAAAGAGGTCTGACGCTATGAAGATGTGCTGGCTGCATCCCTCATCTACTCCGCGGTCCCTCTTAAAGAGGCAAGAGCGGTTTGGCATTCAGCTCGTTCAAGTTTCATGGCTGTTAGCTGATCAGCCACTTCTCGACCAAGGAATTCCCTTCTGTTCACATATTTTAACACCAATATCACCCGCGGGCCCGCGGTGTCTAGTCGACCATGGGGTAGCCAAAAGCCAATAACCAACGGGAAAGGTGTTCTACCAAGCCCCTCAGCTGCACGTAAGTCAAATCCTGGCTGACCGTTATGGTCTGCTGAAGGATTCCCAAGAACTGCCACACCAGGTCGCTCGATGACTGCAGAACAAGTGGTGACGTCTCAGGAAGCTAGAAATCTACCCTGCTGTTAACGGCAGCCCATATGTCATCACTCAGTTCAGAAGACAATGACAGCATAACTTGTAGGGCACCCGCACTAGAGCCGACCCCGGCGGCTAATGTAGTGGAGGAGGTATCGATGACGGCAACCTCCCTGCCAACCTCCTACGGTGGAGCTGCACCAAGAATCTTGATAGCTGAGGATGTTTGCTCTTCACGCCCAGCCTGACCGGCCTCCACAGAAGCCGATTCTATAATAAGGGCTAAGGCCCTGGAAGTCCCAGCTTCATCTTCAACAATTTCTCCCGCTTCTATTTCGAGAAGACTCCTCTTCTCTGGAAGCAGCTCTATGTCGATAATGGGCGACTGAGATTCTGCAACTTCAGTCGATTCGCCAGCCCCCACGATTGCCCCAGGTGCCTCCATGCCTACTGCCGTGCTATAATCCTCAGGATATCGTAGAGTAATAGGCCGCAAGACTGGCGGGAATGTCAGTTGACCTGCACCTAAAGTCGGGAGAGGTATCTGCATAGTTATAGTTGGCAGTACCACCTCAGTTGACACCATGAGCACAGTATGCATCAGACAGCTGATATAAAAATAATGAGAAGAACTGTGAAGGGAAAACGGTAGAGGATTCCCTACCTCCGTCGGAACTAAGCTCAAGCTTGCAATGGTGGCCTCTGTAGACCTGGCCCCCTCGCTTACGAGTGGACCAAATGGCCCAAAGCCGCTCCATGCTAGCCGCGGTGGACTGAAAGTTACATAATCACTTTCATAAGCTGAAGACGCCGTGGCATCGTCAGTCTTTGTCTCAGTAGGTGGGAACCCCTCGTCACTGGAGTCACCGTCGTAGTCAACCTGCTTCGAGGAGGAAGGGCTCTCTATCGGCTCCGAACGCTCCACTGTCGGACCAGATCCCTCTACGGCAGGGACATCTCCCTCGGTGAGGGCTTCCTCGGTCGACCCTACAATGGAGACGTTGATCGGATGGATCTCGAGAGCAGGCTCACCTCCTAAAGTGGTCCTCTCCCCAGTAGAGGCTTCCTCAGTGGCCCCAGCCACAGGAAGCGAGGGCCGCTACATCTCAACTAAAATTCAAGCAAGGAACAGTCAAGCCGACTGAAGACATAATGGGTCACGGGAGCCCTATGAATAAACCTCCCCCTCCCTGGCTTGTCCCGCTCTTCCCCTTGCTGCCTTGGTGGATGGTTCGTGCCCCTCCATCGGCGCCTGTTCCACGGTGGACTTCGTGCCGGGGACCTCGCTTCCTGGTCGTGCTCCTCTTCCGGTTGGTGACGGCTCCACGTTCCCTGCCTCGGCGGGTGTCGCCGTTGCCCCTGGTCCGGCGGTTTCCCCTCCTCTGGGTGCTCTGGGCGCTGCGGTTCGCGTGGCTCCTTCCGGTCTCACCGTGGGGAGCTTACTTCTCGCTGCTGCCGGCGACGGATCACCCGCCTGCGATCCTCCCTTGCTGCGGTCGACCCCGCGCCTTGCCTCCCCCGACGCGTCTCTCCTCTGTCCTGCTCCGACACCGGGCGGTGTGCCGCCGGTGAACCCCGCGTCCCTGCCTCGGGCGTTGGACATCGATCCTGGCATGGCGTCTCCTCTGGTCAACCTCACCGCGGCTAACCCGGTCCGCGTGCGACACGTTCTTGGAACGCCTCACACGCCAGCCGACGTGGCTTGCCCAGCTCGGGACCCGTGCGTTGACCTTCGTTCGCTGCCGTCGGATGCCCCTCGCTTGGGCCCCACCGGAACCTGCATGGATGGGACCTTGGGCAAAAACGATGCTCTGTTTTTGGCCCAAGGCCCCCCTGTTTCTATCCCGTCGACCGCCGGCCGGCTTCCTTCGTCCATGATCTTGCCCCGCGACCCCGCGTCCCCTCGTCCTGCGTCTCCCTGCCCGGCTGACGACGGGCTGCGCCTCCCCACGCCTCCGCCCTGCACCTCCCTCCGCCCGGGGTCCCCTCGCGCGATCGACTGCCACGTGTTTTCCCAGCCACCCACGGCACCTCTTTCGACGTCCTCTCAACCATCGATCTCTCACCTACCACCATCGCACCCTCCGCCTGCTAGCCACGTACACCTCCAGTCAACCCATCCCTCTACGTTGACCGGCCCTCCATGTGACGGGACTGCTCCCGCATCCGATACTCTGTTTCATGCTTCCCCAGCTCTTGCGCTTCCCTCCCCTGTTTCCACAGCCGGCCTTCTTGGCCCCTCCGACCCTAAGGTGCTCCTCACCGATCCGTCCCCTACGCTCTCTGCTGCGCCCGACTGTAGACTGTTATGTGTCGCCGGCCATGCTGGCCCTTCCACCTCAACGGCTCTCCCTGCGGCTCACGCGGAGTCGTCTTTTGGACCGCTGCGCATGGCAGCCCCCTCGACGGTTCCCGCGACGTCGGGGGACGGGCGGTTGCGTCCCGACAGCGCCATGTTTCCTCCCAACCCTACCGCAGCTTCGCCCCCACCCGCTTCTACGGTTGGCTGTGCTCCCTCCTCCCCCCCACTGCTGCCCTTCGTCGCCCCGTCAGCTCCTCCGGTTGGGCCTCGCTGTATCCCGATGCACGCCCCCGTTGGCGCGTCACCCTGGCAGGCTCTTCCCTCCGGGCAGGGCCCCCCCCTCCCCCCTGCTCGGGGTTGGGGGGGGGGCGCTAATCTAGCATTCGCGACGAAGTGCTGTTGGATTCTTGAACGGATCTCAGCCAGGGAGGAAGGCTCTCTACGTCCATTTGAGCCTTCGGTTCGGGGAGTGGTCGTTATGTCTTGTGATTTTGAGTCTTAGTTTAGTTTTAAGTCATTCTTTCATCCTTGCATGATCATTGCCTTACCCTTTTCATCCACATTTTTCACCATCATTCACATTCATTCACACCTTCCTATTATTTTTTCACGCCCCTTAGGGGTTAAAAACCCAACCCCCAGGTATCCCCCATTCTAGTTATGTTGTTAGTCTTCCATTTCTTTTTATAGATATTACACATCTGTAGACTAATTTGGGTTACATTTTCTGGTCCATTGTGTTGTTTTGTAGGTTAATAGGAGTCTAAGCACGAGGCCCATCCTCTCTGGCCGGACGGAAGGGGTGGAGGATAAGTCCCACAGTTTGGGGTCTGAAGGTTTTACGTGGTCTCTGCATATGAACATTATGATAACTGGGTGATGGCTAAATATGACAAGGATTCAATTATTTTGTGGAACATCAATCTGAAGAGGGGCTAGGGCAAATGATCCGAGAGCCCTTGTCCCTGACACGTGACAGAGAGACCTGATTTGTTCTGTAAGAGTCCCAGGGCAAGAAGTGTGGTCTCCATAATCCATCCTCCCAGAAAAGCTCATATATATATATACTACCGGAGCTCGTACAAAAGAGTGCAGAGGACTGGAGAAAAGAAGAGAGCTGATTGTCCTTCGTCTCTGTCGAAGACAAACTCCACATTTGTGAAAGAGAGAAGAGAAGAACAGAGCAGTAGAGTTGCGAAGAAAGGAAGAAGAAAAAGAGAAAGAGAGAGAGAGAGAGAGAGAGAGAGAGAGAGAGAGAGAGAGAGAGAGAGAGAGAGAGAGAGAGAGAGAGGTGAGATCGGTGAGAGGGGGAGCACGTGATAGATAGAGAGAGGTGAGATTAGAGAGGAGGGGGGAAGAACATGCATGGCACAATGCTTGCGTAGGAGAGAGAGGGTAAGGAGGAGAGAGATCGGCACGACATGTGTGTGCATGTAGAAGAGGAGTCGACGCGGTGCGGACGCCAGTGGAGGGTTGCTACGACGGGGGTGGTAGTGTGGAGCAACCTGAGGTGTGGAGGAGAAAGGAGAGTAGGAAGGGGGGGAGAGAAAGAGAGGGAGTGAGGGAGGAGAGGAGTGTAAGAGAGTGAGAGAGATCCATTGCGGAGAGGGGGGGGAGATATTGTCTGCTACTGGTGGTGATGGGAGCAGAGCGAGGGGGAGTTAAGACGTGAGATAGAGAGAGGGGTTGGGAGTTAAAAGAGAAGGGGGGAGGGCTGCGACAGTGCTGTGTATGTGTGCGGGGAGAAAGAGGAGTGGGGGGGGTTGAAGAAGCCGTTCGGTGCCCCTGTATTGAATAGGGGCGTCGTAATAGTGTGAAGAGGAGGGGCGAGAGAGGAGAGGAAGAGGAGGGAGAGGAGGAGAAGTGAAGGGGGAGGCTCGGAGGGGAAGGGAAAGAGAGGAGATGAGGGGAGAGGGAAAGAGGAAGTGATCGAAGAGGGGGGTGAGAGGTTTGTCCCGAGGGGGGAGAGCTGCGTCGGTGTTCATAAGATCCATGGTGCCCACGTTCAACCCCACGCCACCTGTACATGGCGCATCCCCATGCCTGGTCGCTGCTGCCATGAGAGCCAGTCACCTTCGATCACCTGCAAGCGATGTCATCATGTGCTACTATATCCCCATGCTCGCATGCCACCATAGCTAGTGCCAGCCGATTGGGTTATTGTCTGAGGGGGCCACTACCCAAGATCGCCTGCCATCTCCTGCCAAGATCTACATCGTACCAGAGCTACTGCTGTGGCCTACACTCATAGAAGCTTCTGTGGGAGACTTGCTCAGTCGTTGCTGAGCCTATGAACACCAGACCTACTGCTCGCCTGCCACTGCTGCCTTGCCTATGTGATCCTGCCAGCACTCATTGCCTGCTGTTGCGTTCTTCAACCTCCTGCACGCCAATGACCATTTCAGAGTGGCCATCATGCACCTACTCAACCTGCCATCTGCATTGCCTACTACCGTGCCAGAGAGGGAGAGGCCTACGAGAGCATCTGCATGCCAATGGAATGCGGCCAACGTGAGAGTCCATTCTGCAATTCTTGACACTATTCACAAAATGAAGAAACATGAAAAAAAATTATATGGGTCAAGGTACACTTGGGTCTTTTTCATCACACAAAAGAATGATACTTTTGCTAAATTTCAGGAGTTCTTTTTGAAAATAAAATAGAAAAATAAAAATTTGATTGAAAATATTCTATCTGATCATGGATGTGAGTTTGAAAACTCACAATTTGATGACTTTTGTAGGGACAATGGGATTACTCATAGGTTCTCCTCCCCAAGAACACCCGAGCAGAATGGAGTAGTGGAGAGGAGGAACCGATGATTTGCATGAAGGACACCAGATTGACTGGGCCGAAATGCATAAGGCCATTATTGAGCTAAAAGAGAAAAGAAGACAGCCGCCGAGGTAGCAAGTGCAGCAGTAAGCACCGCAGCCACAGCAGCCGCCGCAGTAGCAACCGCAGTAGGTTCAAGACTTGGGGATCCATCAGAACCCAATGCCGAACCATCCACCCGCTCCACAACCTCAACTGTCGGCACCGGCTCAGGTGAATGTAGTCTAGCCTCCGGCCCCCAACGCCGGATGGTCCTTTGATGATGGTGGCACGACCCACCAAGTCTCAGTCTTCCACTATAACTACCCCTCCACTTTCACACCCGTATGCCAAAACCCTCCTCTATCCGCCACACCGTTCATCCACCCATTCACCGTCTCTTCCACGTCCATGCCAACACCCTCACCCATGCCTATATCTCACCTACTACTTATCACCCCCACTACTATCACCACTACCCTTCCATCTAACCCTCCTCCCACACTGGCACCCATCATCACCACCACACCTACCGCCAGTCCCTCACCCTTTGTCTTTCTACCGACACTAGCACCCATTATCACCACCACGCCTACCTCTTCGCCCATTATCCTTCCACCACAACCCATTACCCCCACTCTCACGTCTCCTAACCCCATTATTTCTCCCGTACCCTTCACCGCACCACTTATCCACCCCACTCAACCTACTCTGCCGCCATCAGAGGCCGTGCCGACACAGAATCTGGCCCTACGGAGTGGGTGATTGTTCCAATGAAATTATGCTTCTACTTTCAATCCTCAGTCTGCCTAGCCGATCGTAGATCAACAAGAAGAGGCCGAGTCCTTACCGGGTACTGAATATGACTTATTGCACCATTTGGATAGAGTTCCCACCAAGATATCGGTGCTAGAGCTGATTAAAAGGTCTACCCTTCACCAAGATGCACTAAGAAATTTTTCTTCAAAAGGTGATGGTCAATGAAGACACGACAGTTGATAGCCTTCCTACAGCATTGGCTATAATTTTCAAAGGACCGGCAATTACATTTTCTGAAACCGAGCTGGCACCTCCGGAAGCTCGACAGATGCCGCTCTGCATCTCTATTATCTTGAACAAAGTCAGTGTGGATGCAGCCTTGGTTGATACAGGGGCGTCGATTAATGTGTGCCCACTCAGCACCCTCAGGGCCTGCAATCTCTCTGAGGAGCTTCTACGGCCGACCCCTACAACTATTGCTGCATACGACAATTCATAGAGGGCGTGTCATGGGGTGGTCACCCTTCAGGCTGAACTTGGGCCTCTCACCATGGCCATTGAATTTTATGTGCTAGATATTGACCCTATGTTCAAGGCTATCTTGGGTCGCCCGTGGCTCGATACTCTTAGTGTCGTGCCATCTACCGTGCACCTATGTCTCAAATTCCCATTCCAGGGAAGGGTGGTGAAAGTTAAAAGCTTATCCTCGGCCCAGTCAGTGAAAGCTATCTCAGAAAAGATTTTGCCCACTCTATGGCCCAGCAGTCGGCCTGTTATTTCTGTATTGGATCTGGACTTCCCATGGGCTTACGCACCCCGCAGGCCCGTCACTATGCCTGTTAATGTTAAAGAGAAGTCCAAGATCTAAGATTCCAAAGGCTGGTCCATTATTCTAAAATTAGGCTATCAACCGGGGAGAGGCCTCGGAGCGCAACTCCAAGGACGCACTAAGCCAGTGCCCAAGGGTAGGAAAATGAACAGACGGGGTCTCGACTACCGGGAGTCCACACTATCCATGATGGGTGATTCAGGCCCGCTTAAATGGGATTATCGTCAATATTTTGTTAGAGGCCCTCTCCAGCCAGGCACGATAAAGTCACAGTCAGCTCAGTTAGAATAGAAAGATTCGGCATATACAGTTGCCAGTCCACCCCAGGTGCAAAAGGGGCCAGTTGATGACATGATAAATCTCGGCTAGGCGTTTGCCAGATTATTCAAGAGTTAGACTCGTGGATCAGATCCAGAGTCATTTGTTTCTCTTGTTGAAGTGTCAAGGTTTTTGTTTTCCAGTCCTTATTGAAACTTAGCTTTGTTTTGTTTTTGTTTTCAGTTTCTTGTTTGATCTTCTTGATTGTTACCCTCTGTGTGTTGCAGAGGAAGAGAGGAAGATCCTTTGTTCTTGCCCTCTATGTGTTGCAGAGGAAGGGAGGTACTTCCTCCGGTGTTTTACTTCTGAGTCTGTCAGAAGTCTGAGGAGTTTGTTCCTCAGGATCAAGCTGTGAGTTAGCATTTGTTCGCAGACTGAGTCTGCAGGTTCTTGCTGGTGATTGCAAGGAAGCCTTACTCAGTGGAGTAAGGGGCAGACGTAGATTGTGGGTTTGCAATCGAACCACCTTAAAATTGACCGTCTCTTCTGTGGTTTGATACTCTTCTACCGATTCTTATTCCTGTGCAGATCGACTACTTGATCTAGTGCCGTTTAGAGTTTCTCGTTGCACATTCTTCTGATCTTAACTTCGAGTGATCCTATCCTCTACGTTAAAATTTTTAAAGGGGTGATCTATTCAACCCCTCCCCTTCTAGATCACCACACACACGCTCCGTGTTTATCACCATCGCCGTCGCCACCCATGCACGGGTGGGCTACTTAGCAGTGCCGATCACTTTTGGTAGCTTTGCCCCAGTCATCGGATCACCCTACTTCTTGGGTGTGGTCCCCGTGGTAGTTCCACCGCCACCTCCAGCTCCTATTTCCTTTGGTGCCACCAGGGTGCCACACCAGTTACCAGTCCTAACAGCCAGGCCGAGCGTCAGGCTTGGCTCTCCTACCATCGGTGCCCATAGGGGTTCCAGACCAGTCCCAGCCCGCGCAAGCATTAGTCCCCGGGCCCAGTCTCGACCGGCTTCCAACGCAAGCCTTGCGTCCCAGGTTCCAGTCTCCAGTCTTGTAGTTCGCTCCAGCCTCCAGCCCCAAGCCCCAGCCAACCCGACTCCCAGTGTGGGTCTCCACCCTACGGTGTTCAGCTCCTAACCACTCTACTCGGGCCATCCATCCCGAGCTCTCACTGAGACAGCTCCCCATGTGAGCCTCCAAGCCCAGGGGCAGGGCTCCCCAACACCCCGTTCGGGCCTCCCAACCCGAACCGCAGAAGCGCGACCGCCTCGCCTGGGTCTCCAACCCCTGGCACGAGGTGTCCTAGCATCCAGACTAGACGTATAACTCCGGGGTTTCCCGTAGACGACATCTGTTATGAGTGGTCCACATTAGGCCTCGTATCTCTCGGCTCTACCTTGGGGGCATTCCTCCCGCAATTCGACAACGTCGATCCCCAGCACGGGTCTGCCTTTGTGGGACGCGGTGATCTCGGTATAGACTGAGCGCCCTCTGTCGCGCCTTCCGGTCCTGCCAGCTCCCAGTTCAGGCTCAAGGCCTTGGGTCACCAGCATCCCAGTACCCCCTGCAGTGACAACTTTGGGCGCAGACACGTCACAGCGAGCATCCGCAACACTACTGTCGGCTCGGGTGAAAGCCTACACTCGAGCCACCCAGCCACCCGCCTTCACTCTAGACTTTGCGTCTTGGGGGTCTACCCCAGTATTCCCGATGAATGGCCCTGTGCCACTAGCCCCCGTAGGCTGGGTTTTCTCAGACTACCACCTTGGAGCAGAGTCATCTTCCGCTCCCCAGAAGAAGCACCGTCATAGCCGTAAAGGCAGGCGACCCATTGCTACCACCAGCAACTTCGACAAGACCATTCTTGTTGGAGACCTACGAATTTGCTTGGATGGGGGTGAACCCATTATTCCTCCAGAATGGATCATCCCTACGGTCCCCATCACCAATCGCTTTAGCCTCCTGCATCGAACGGGGGAAGACAAGGCAGAACTTAAGCGGGCGGGCACTTCGGCAACAGCCCGAAAGCACCAGCACTGGTTTGGCACTCAAGCTCCCAAGTCCCGTCGGAGGAGGCAGGAGTCAGTGTGTGCACACGTGGTCAGAGGCTTGGACTGGCACCGACGGGTGTTACTCTGACTAGTTACTTGATTTGGTACTTTTACGCCTCTCACTTGGAGTGTGATGTCCCGGATCTTTTCGGATCCTTATTTTTGGATCTCGGACCTATTTTCTTGGAGCGTTCGGCTCTGTCGTGTCCAGAATTTCGTTTCAGACATCTTTTGTGTTTGGATCGACGCGATCCGGGGTCGTTTCGGGGGCCCGAAGGAGTTCCGCGGCTTTTCCCGCGTGTTTTTTTGATTTTCGGTCTGATTTTCGGTAAATCCTTCGACACGCCATTGCGGGCGAACGTGGTCGTTCACCCGGGCGTGAGTGGTACCGTTGCGATCAGTGCGTTCTGAGGATCACGGAAACGTGATTTTTTATTTTTTGATATTTTTTGAAAAATTCAGATTTTCTATAAATATCAACCTTTTCCTTTTCTTTTTTCATTCTTCTTCTTCCTCCTCCTTCTTCCTCTCGTGACCGCGCCCCTCTCCCCCCCTCTCTCCCATTCGACCGCGGCGAGCCCCCTTTCGGCTGCATACGGCGACGGGGCGACGGCGCGACGACGTGGGCGACGGCAAGGTGATTGCGTGGGCGTGCGGCGGGCGTGGGAAGCGTGAAGGAACAAGGGTTTCAAAGCGTTCTTCACGATTTTGGAGTCGATTCGGTGGAGCACTCACTCCATTGAGGTAGGGTGACGATCCCTAGCTCCCCGCATTCCATTTCTGTGATTTGTATGCTGCGGCGAGGCCGTGAGATGGGGTTCCCATGCCGGGGAGGGTTTTTCATGATTTGGGGAGAGTTCGCCCGATCTATGTTTTTAGGTCGCGATTCGGCGTTTTGATGGCTTAGATGCATGATAGGGGTCCCAGGGGAGCTTCCCCCTCGATTTCCCCCTCTCTTGTGGAGGTATGGGGGCATGGTTGATATTTTTAGGTTGTATTCCCCGTTTCACCGCCGGGACAACATAGCGGTCATTTCAGAGACTGTCATGGGCATAACGCGCCCATGCATGTGCGTTATGCTTCGTGTGTTTTGAGTCGGGTTGTCGAGGGTTTAACGGCCCCTCGACTGACAGCCATGTCCGGCATGACGCCCCAGTGCCGGTGCGCCATGGTTTTCGACCGTTGGTTTTTGACTGTTGGTTTTGACCGTTGGGGTCCTGGGCACATAACGCGCCTGGGGAGGCCCGTTATGTACCATAGCGCCTCAGGAAAGGTGCGTTATGCTTAACGCCCTTGCCTTCCACTTGACGCGCCAGTGTTGGTCCGTTAAGGCCCATAACGCCCCTTGAGGAGCGCGTTATGGTTTGTTTCATTCCGTGACATAACGCACCATGTCTGGTCCGTTATGTACATAACGCCCCTGGAGGAGTGCATTATGTTCCTTTCCGTGACTTAGGGCTTAACGCACCTCTGTTGATCCGTTGAGCACTATAACGCCCCTGGGCAGGCGCGTTATAGTCTATTTTTCGTTGGGAGTGATGGATGGCTAAGTGGGACCGTCCATTCTCCCCCACACGATTAAGAGTTGGTAGTGCATCCGTGAGTGGCCAATGATGGACCGTCCATCGTCTGAGACCTAGCCGATAGTTTTTCATGTCGATTCGAGTCCCGGGTGAGTGGACCTCGATCCACGTGCTGACCTGTGGTCTGACTAATGCTGGGCATCATGTGGGGAACAGGTGTGGGGCACCGTGAGGGGTCCCGGGACGTGGCGTCTTCGGCTTACGTCACCATTAGTCGGTGTCGTACGAGGAGCGATCCTTGTACTCATTTACTTCGGAGTCAGTTTTCGTGACTTGAGAGTCTACTTTCCAGCAACCTGTCCAGTAGTCGTAGCTTCCTGCGCACGCAGGTGTGGACCCACCCGGGAGTGGTGGAGAGCTTGACCTGAGTTAGACGATTTTTAGGCTGGTCTCCGTGGGCCCCTTGCCTT
>JANBPO010002043.1:0-85828 GCA_024336825.1 Amorphophallus titanum | reverse complement strand
CTTCTCCTTCTTCCTCTCCCTCTGTTTCTCTCCTTTCTCTTCTCCTTCCCTCTTTCTCCCGTTCTCTCTTCTTTCTCCCTCTGCTCGCGGGGACGACGGAGCCCTAGGCTCTGTCTTCCTTCTTTCCCCCCCTCTCTCTCTCTTTCTCTTATCCTCTTCTTCTCGCCCTCCATCTTTTCCATCTCCGACGTCGCGGGTAGGAGGCGCCACAGGCCATGCCGGTGGAGCAGGGTGCGAGCGTGTCGGATAGCGAGGGCGTGAGTGTGCCATTGGGGGAGAGCAACGGGTGCACCGGGGAAGAGCTTCAGGGTGTACCGACGTAGGGCACAGAGAGTGTGCCGGGGAGCGATGCACCGGGTGTACCGGGGAAGGCCCTTATGGGTGTACCGGGGAAGCAACCGAGGGGGGTGTACCGGGGAAGAGCGCCCTGTGGTGTGTCAGCGAAGGGCCTTGGTAGTGTACCGGGGAAGGGATGCCATAGAGTGTGCCGGTGAAGCCCTTCAAGGGGCGTGTCGGTGGAGGATGATCACGGTGTGCCGGTGAAGGGGGAGAAGGACACTTCAGCCGGAGGACTTCTGGTGTTGCCCTGCGGGGCCCACCACCACTTTTTTGGGGCCGTCACTCCTTGTGGGCGTGCACCCATGTTTCCCCTTACGCCTTTGGCCTAGGAAAAACTCTGCCAAAATTTCATCAGAAATTGACGGAGCCTTGGTCATTTCAACAATCATCCCCTTATAGCCCTCATTTTTCATTGTCTCATTCACCACCCCCCTTTCACTCTTCATTTATTTTTTGCTCTTGGGTTTATGGAACTTAGTGGATCTCTGCCAAGGCCACGTGGTTAGGGCCCTTGCAGGCGTACTGGGGAACGACGCTAGAGCGTACCGACGAAGGCCTTTAGTGGGCATGCCGGGGAGTGATGCTGGAGAGTGTGCCGACGAAGCCCTTCAAGGGGCGTGCCGGGGAGCGATGCCTTGTGGTGTGCCGGTGAAGGCCATGCCAAGGCATGCCGGGGAAGGTCACTGGGGGCGTACCGCTGAGGGCCACTCCCGGGGTGTGCCGGTGAGGAGTCTCAAGTTGCTTCTCCTTTCTTCTATTTCTTCTCCCCTTTGTTTACAATGCAACCTTCTCTCCCCTTCACAGCTCTTGATTTCTTATTGCTTGCAGTTCATTCTAATCTTTTGTTCGTTACACTTTGCAGATCAATGGCTACCCCGAGTGGTTCCTCTGCTCCCGCCGTGGCTGGTGCCCGACGTGTTCCTTCGCCCCCAGTGCCAACCGTCACCTGGTTCAATGTGGAGGACTTGGACCGGGACCATGCAGAAATAGCGACGTTGGCCAACTCCTCGGGCTCGGACACTGAGAGCCTAGATGTTTGAAGACTTGCTAAGGCTGAAAAGGGGTTCAGCTTTGATCGTGCCACAGGGGACTACCCAGTAGATTTTTCGAAGGACAGGCACCCCATTCGTCACCTCAAGCATCTGCGGACTCATGACAGGCGGGAACTGTGGACTGTGAAGGAGGTAGGGCGTGCAATCCTGCAGGCCTGAGACAACCTGTCGCACATCGTCCCCAAAAGCATTTCGATGTACCTGGTGGGCGAGGCCTGCGAATGGGAGCTCGTGCTGGGGCTGGAGGCCGTGCTGCCGATGGAGGACAAGTTGGTGCAGACTCCGGGCTTCATCCCGGCCAAGTGGGACACAAGTGCAGGATGTGTCCAGGGTGAGAAGTAGCGCTCGGGCCTATTCTTGGCTCCCCTGAAGTGGGGCTATAGGGAAGAGCCCTTTATTCTGGACTGCCTGGCGATCAGGTTCAAGCATGGGATGTCACTGGGCTGGTTCGGGGAGCTGAAGCTTTAAACTGCACACAGCTTCAGTGATGGAGTAGTGGAATTTACTGAATATGTACTATTCAACTATGCCCCCATACTCATCTGGGCCGGCGTATATCACAGTGTTTACGCCTCCCGTGCGGTGTCTTAGCCTCCGCCTGGGGCATCGTAGGCAGGCACCTGAGGTGCAGACTAAGTCATCAGTGGACGCATCCGGCCTTGCTTCTAGTGGGCGGTACTCCTGTCACGTGACATGAGTTTGTCGTGACTCGAGGTTCTATTCCTCCTCTGCGAGACGATGTCTTGTGCGTAGTTTTCGGGTGTTCTCCCAGAGTTGAGGTCTACAGTTTCCAGTGAGCGTCACCGAGGGCTTTTCCCTAGACGGCGTAGAGTTCACGACGGCGAGGTCATGAGTGTGTTTCCAGACTGCGTGGTTTCAGTGGGCCCTTGTCTGTGAGGACCGGCCCCCACAACAGTGGCGTCGTGTCATTTTCCTAGTGGTGTGACTAGGGCAGTCGTAGTCTAGTGGTCCGTGTTCTGGTAGTCCCCCAACTGTGGGATCAGGGCGTTGAGTTCCGATACAGTAGGAGTAGCTATAGAGCCGAGGTTTTACCGGCCATCAGGTTTACTGTTCCTGTTGTTACTACTGTTTTAGCTGTAGTTGTTTATTTCTGTTATTATATATGTTGCCCTACTTTATTTTCTATTTCTGTGTACAACACACCTATCCTTTAACCCTTCCGAGTTTTCGGGCTCGTGGGTGGGGGGCCGAGATTCGAGTCGTACCGGTTCCTTTCCGATACTCAGATCTCGGGTTTAATTTTCTGCATTATTATTTAGTTGATTATTGTGCTATCTCTGCAGTTATTTTAGCTTCTTACGCACCCTCACACCATCCTTTATCCCTTCAAAGTCTCTGGGCTCGTAGGAGGCGGGCCGAGATTCGAGTCGCGTCGTTTCCTTTTCGGTACTCAGATCCCGGGTCGCTACAGTCGATGACTTCTTTGGAAGTTAATCAAGGGTGTTCAAATTTCAATCCGATGTAAATAACACCGACTCCAGTCGGTGGGGAAGTGTTTAATATCCGAAGTCTAAATCATCTAATGAATCTTAAATATGTGGAGTCAATAATGCGCACATGCACCTCTATATTTCCGAATTGAACTCCACGTGTTGAAAACAGACTGGCACGCCCAGTGAGACAGTTCCCGCCTTTCTTCTTTTTGCCGAAGAGGAGCCACACCTTCTTTAAGGTTGTGATGCCCTTTTCCTTCTTACGGGAGAGGAAGAGAAGGGTGCCCAAGTTACAGCAAGCGACCAAAAAGCAACATGCAGCCAAGCGCTCAAAGCGGCCACTCGTGCAAAGCAATGGTGGCGGTCAGTTATGGCCTCCATGTCATCACCAACCATGCCAGGTTCAAATACCTGGCAACCCCCATAGTCTTCAATGACTTCTTGCCAGTTGTTGACTTGCCTTATTTCTTGGTCGTCATCCCCATGTCCAAAGAGCAACCGACCACACCAGCTCCTGCTAAGAGCACCAAGCCTAAGCTGTCACCGGTCGGATATGTTCGGTCAATCACATCATCACCGACTTTGCCGCCCCTACGCCGAGGCAACCGCAGAGGCAGGAAGCCAGGAGTAGCCCTCTCCAAGTCTAGCAAAACTGTCATTGTCTGGGACCTCCATAATCGGCTTGATGGAGGCGAGTTGATCTTACCACGGGACAGACATGTCCCAACCATTCCTACATCCAACCGCTATGAACTCCTGCGACAAACGTGGGAGGACGAGGTGGCTTTAAAGAAATCCAACATACTGGTGGCAAGCCAGGGGCAAAGACGACCCAAGGTCAGGGGCAACCCGGTGGAGGAGCATCAGCTCCGCAAGAAGAAGGTCTGGGTCACACAGTAGGATACCCGTGCTATCAAGCGGGCGAGGGCAGAAATGCCTGTTCACGGTTCGGACTTAAACCAAGCTCAAAGTCTGGCAGAGTGGCCACAAGCCGAGGCCCCAATGACTTCAGGGAACAAGACCCTACGCCCTCGTGGGCAGAAGCAGAAAGGGGTTTACAAAAAGCTATGGCACTCATCACCCTCGAGACCAACCCGAGCCAGAGACAACCATCCAGTCGAGGCTTCCACATCTCGGGTCTCAGTCTTTGATAGGCTAGGGGTACCCACCTGTCCGGGAATGCAACCAAAAAAGAAAAGAGAGGTACAAGTGACCAATAGCATCGTTAAGGTATTCACTCGTTACACCACCGGTAAGCAATCAGTAGAAGCATCGGAAGACCTAAATGAGCCACAAGCACGCCTGAGGAGCTCTCGTTTGACGTCTCAGGCTTCGACATAGTTGGGTCGCGCCAACGCCGCGCCATCAGAGCCTCGGAACTAGTAAAGTCTCGAAGTGGTGTCGAAGGAAAACCTCAGCGCCCATGAAAACGAGAATCCAGGCGGTCATGGCGATTTGGGGGTTAATGCCTAAGAGGTTACGCTCGAAGAACCGTAGCGTGAAAACCAGCAGTTGAAAAGTCTCCTGCACAACTTGCTTCAGGAGAGAGAATTGTGGCCACCACAGCCTACCATGATACCACGTGCGGAAGACCCAGCACCTTAAAGTGGGTCGGCCATCGCCAATGTTTCGGCCACTGCAATAACGAGGCCAAGAGCCGCAGTATTTGAAATTCCACAACTGGAAGCCAACCTCTGGTCATCAAACACGTTGATGCCAGAAAAATTAATAGCACGACAATTGATCAAAGGGATCATAGAGGTAAAGTTTGCACAACATGGTTTAGTGGTCGCCATTGTTGACTTATACAGTGTGACGTACTCGCTCCACCTCCAGTTCAAGAAGCTCCCCTTAGAGTACTCTAAATCCCCTAAACTCTAAAAGTTCAACGAGCAGGGGTGTCCCCATGAGCACTTGGCCTACTATATCACGACCATGGGCGAGCTGGCCTTAGACGAGTCTCCGCTACTTTGCCACCTACCTAACGAGTACCACCTTCCAGTGATACTCTCATTTAAAGCCCACTTCAGGGGTCGATTGAGTGGGCATGCAAAAGAAGTTCTTCGACCGGTTCCAGACAGTCAAGCGCAAAGTATCTTTGGCGAAGCTATGCTTTCTTCGATATAAAAAAGGAGAAATGGCTGAAAAACCCAAACAGTCCTTGCCCGGAAACTGTGTCTGCCACATGAAGTCCTCGGAATAGTTGGGGTAAGAAAAAGCACAAGTACTTGCCATGTTGTCTCGACCTTGCATAATACCCCGCACCAGACGGCATAGCTAATCCTTCAAAAGCGGGTCACCAATCTCCATGCCGGTGGGAACATAGCTCTGAAGGAAGGTGAAAAGATGTCGATCCAGGGGAAACTATCGAGAATATCTACCAAAGCGGTCGTAGGAATAAACCCTGTGCACCCGTAAGATACGGGTCACGTCGACGGTGCCATCACCTTCTGCGGCCTCAACAACAAGTCCCTCAACAACCCAATAGAAGCCACGATCCACAGAATCAAAGTTCTCGTGAGTGATCGTGGGTGGGTCAAACAACGGCATGGACTTTCGTCGGACAAGGAGACCCCTCTTGGAGTCCCGTTGCAGCAAGTCCCAGGCACGGCGGTCTCCGCCAAAGCGAGCCAGACAACAAGTCTCCTGTAAAAAAAAAAATAGAATCATGACAAGAAATGTCAATGCACAAATCAAGAAGTCCCATCACATCATTAAGACTTGGGAGAAAGGAAGAAATTTCGAGGTGCACGAGTCACCGGCCGTCGTCTTTGACTTCGACAAACGTCCCGTGAGGGGCATTTGTTGGATTCGAAAAGTTCTCAAAGTAATCGAGACAAATTAAATAATAAATTAGCCCTACAATGGCTAAAAGACGACACAAAGTCGAAGCCACTGGGAAAAACGAATTGAGTCCGAGCCTTGAGAATCCCCACCGTATTTACGGCATAAAGCACAAAGTTCGCAGTAAGTAGACAAGCAAAAGCGATGGCTCGTTGTACTTACAGAGCATTCGAGCGAGGAGCGAAAGCAGTCCCCGAGGCACGGAACCTCCCCCGGCAAGGAGCAGCGTGGAAGAAGTCACAAAGACGAAGCACAAACCCTCCGGAGCGTCGTCCTTTCCTCCACGTGGCCAAGGCGCAAGTAAAAACCCCCAAAAAAATGGGAGCCCTTTTATAAGGCCACCTTCTCCTAGCCTCCCCGGGCCACCCTAAACTTGGTGGGCGCTCGAAGGGACCCACACGGACCGAGGGGGGGCCTGTGCGGCACCCACCTGGCCCAGGTGGGGGTTCCATCCCCACCCAGTCTGGGTAGGGCCTGTGCCGCACCCACCCAGTCCGAGTGGGGTTGCAGGAGCCCCCACTCGGTCCGAATGGGGCCTTTTTTACTTCCACTCAGTCCTAGTGGGCCTCCAATGACCTACACCTAGTCCGGAGTGGCCCATTCCCAAATCAAACCCTATAAATACACCCCAGGGGTAAAAAAAAGAGAGAGAAGAAGAGGGAAGAACAACAAGAAGAAAGCAAAGAAGCTACTAAGCTGTGACACCCTCAAACATAGCTAAGTTGTACTCTATATCACCGAGGCGCCTTTTGAAATATCGGCTCAGTTCTTGTAAAGAACTCCGAAGTTAAGCGTGCTTAATGGGGAGTAGTACTGGGATGGGTGACCTGCCTCAAAAATTTTATCTATAGCAAACTGACACGATGTGGAATTAGAAAATGACTACTACAAATATTAATTCCACTAACAGATAGAGAATGCTCAAACAATTTGTAAATATTTAACAAGTGAGTCAATGCAGACTTATTAGATGACAACCTTCAGCTAAATTGATCAATCACAGAAATGGCAATGTATGAAATGCCACTCATCCAGTTATGATACATGGTGGAGACTAGCCTCACACAAGAGGTGGAATTCCAGATAGACGTGTCCTATCTTTCCTACCACACCTTTTTATATACCTACTGGATGATAGACATAGTTGTAGATACACTGACTAAATCTGGTCAACAAGTATGCTGTGTGTGATCCTAAGTATTCATCTAAGTAGATAATACATCAAAAACACAAGCACTAAGAAAGCAAGCATATGAGAAGCAGAGACCAATCAATCACATAATCCACCGGAAATTTTAGGTGGTTCAACTTTTGCCTACATCCACCTCACACTCAGACCGAGTGCGGCTTACTGCTGATTCACAGCTTCAATCTGCTGATCCACAGCTTCGGGGAATGGATCCCTACAAACCGCTAATCCACAACTTTGGGGAAGCTATCCCAAACCACTGAGCCTCATAGCTTGCAACCGCTGAGCTTTACAGCTTTGCTATCCGAGATTTTACCCTCGCCCGCTGACACACAGCTTGACTGAATTCAGAAATAAGAACGAAAAGAACAAATCAATGAAACAATGTAGCTCTCTAGGAGCAGATTGACTTTGGATTTGATCCAAGAGTCAATTACAGAAACTGAAACTCACACATTCTCTTGTCCTCCTATACTCTGCTTTCCTTCAACGCAGGGCACTCCTTCCGGCTTCACCACTTAGAATTCAGCTCTCACTTGCTCTCGTGATTCTTTTCTATGAGTTGCTCCTCTCAATTTTCTTTCTCTCTCTCATCATCATCTAGTCTCTTATGAAATCTGGGTGATCTGCAACCATTTATTGGCCGCAGGTGATGAGCGCGTGGAAACCACGTTTCTCGCCCAATCTTCCATGTAGATCTGATCCTTAATCTTTCCACGTGTATTGATCATAGTGCTTTTGCCTTCCACATGGCAGGATCTCTTGTTATGAGCCTTGCATTGGATCACGTGCCCAATCATTAGTCATGGATGAATCTTGGACCACGTGCCTTCCTTAAAGCTCACGAGCATCTTATTCTGATTCTCTTGGGCCTTTTCACATTAAAGTCCCTGTCAGCAAGATAAAGGATATTTCGTTAAACACCTTGTAGATATTTAACAGAAGACTAAATGTTATTGCAATAAGATGACCCAACCATAAGTACCTCAGATGATCAGACCCTAAGCACGAGGGTTCTGATATAGTCAGTGCCTTTGCACCGAACTTATTATGGACACCATGCACTAATGCAGTTAGGCATGAACCTTGCATAGACAAAAGGCAATATTGCATGGACCTTGTATACATGATGCACATAACTTGCACTGACCCATATTCATGATGCACATGTTAGTTTAGGTGTGTTGGATTTAGAGGGGGGGTGAATGAATCCTTCTCTAGAACCTTGACCAATTAAAATTTATCTAACTATCAAGAATAGAGAATTAAAACGAACTAGTCAGACCCAATGAAAACCTGTTGAGTAAAATAGTGGCTTAGCAGTAATCTGGGTAAAAGACTAGAACAACATAGGAACTCCCTATGTTGAATAGGTGGAGAGTCGACGATCTAAAACACACTAAACATCCAAGACAACTATAGAGCTGACTTCTAACCCACTCTGTAGAAATCAAAAGGATGATGTGCACAAGACCCGCTAGCTAAATAGGAAGAACAAGTTGATCGGCCTAAACATTCATCTAGCGAAAAATAAGTAAGATAATCAAACCACAGTGCACAAGGAACTTTTAGGTGGTTCGGTCCTCCAGACCTACGTCCACCCCACACTCAACCCTATTTAACCTAGTTTTGATCCCTATTAAAGTTACATTTTTATTCATTTTAAACATGGATTGTGAACCCTTTTTAAAGTTGGTTTTTTTGACCTTTTTAAACCTGTAAACTCCAAGTTTTAAACTTACAAACGACCCTCTGTTCTGTTAGTTTTAAACCTATAAATTTTGGTCCTTTAAACCTATGTGATGTGACACAGCTAAGGAGGCGGGGGGACTGACTCAATGCACCTATAACGTATGGTAACAAGCACACCAATTTGAACACAATACCAAAATCGGCGGACAGATCTTTGCGGTGCGACCCAACCCGGGTGACTTGGGGATATTGAGTCGAGTTTGTGGAAATGGTCCCCTATTGGTAGAGGGCCAACAGGGCTTAGGTCGACCTCCCTTAGGAACGGTTACTCAATTCAATGGGGCAGACCTCGTGCCGAGAGGGCGCGAGTTTCACTCCAACTCTCTTACCACGGTGCTCGCTCGATGAGGGTGGAACCTCGGGGCCTGGCACTCTCTTCCTCACTAACGGAGAGTAAAGAGAATACTAAATGAGCAAGATGGTGGAGCAAGGGTAGAGCGCGTACCTAGCCAGTTTGAGGAAACTGACCCTGGTCGGAGACGAGAGTGAGTGGGGAAGTGTGGGAATGCACCCGCACGCTGTGTCGGTGAGGCTTGACTTGCAATCCAGTGATACAACACTACACCTCACACAGGAGGGTTGAACTCAGGGTGGGGTTGAGTTGGTTTACAACTAAAGTGTACCTCTATGGAGGGAGGGGTGGTCAGCCTGCCAGGCGGGGAGAGGGAGAATGCTCCGGAGAATCGGTTCTATCCAGTCAGGATTCCTGGCTACCAGCAAGCCGGTGTCAGGGTTGCCACGTACTCCTCTGAGTGCTGCAGGAGGTGAGGTTAGAGCACGAATCTCCGGGGGTGTGCCAAGAACTCTTGGTATTGACAACGTACCAAACAAGGATCGCTCTAGGGCAACATAGGTCTGGAGGTGCATTGGGGTCTTGCTCAGTCCCGATTGGATCTATAGGATAGCAAGGACATGCCGAGGTCATCGCAGGATTCTCCGGTCGCCATTGGAGGCGGGACCAATGTAGAATTGATCGGTGACAGTCCACTAAAGGGTGGGGGATCTGGTTGGTGAGCATCAGGCGGTGCTGGAATCGGACGAGGCTAATGCTGTTCGAGGTTGTAGGTCTGCATAGGGAGGAGCAGACCAGTGCTGACCAGTGCAGCTGGTTGTCGACAATGAGGAGAGGAGTCGGGGTAGAGTGTCACTACCCACGGGTCCCCGGATAGCTGAAGGGGATCCTAGGGGAATTCGAGGCTATACTAACCTGCTGGAAGGTTACCAGAGGCCATCTTTCCCACGCCGAGTGTCGTGCTCACTATCGGTCTGCGCCTCGGGACTAACCAACAAGTTGATAAGGAGAGGGGTAGTGACGGACCCGCTACAGGCTAGGGTTGTAGCCGAGATGACCAAGGTTACCCAGGGAGACTTTTCGAGTAGAGGTCTCAACATCTGAACCTCCGGGGATCTGGTGCGGGGTGGATTAAGCTATTGCCCACTTGGGTGCTGCTGGGGTAGATTGGCTACCGATGGAGGTTAGCAATGGCGCGGAGTCATGGGCAGCCGTCGGCAGTCACAACAGGGACGGAGGGGATGCACCACAGGTTGGCAAAGCACAGGTCCTCTAAGGAGCTGTCCAGGAGAGCCAAGGATCCATAGCTTGTTGCCGGAGGGGATGATGTCATCGGGAGTGGTTGCTTGTGAAGTCTGCTCCTTGCTACTGCACAGAGTGGGGGCAAACCAGAAAATAGAAAGGGAGGATAGCAGGAGAGGGGAGAAGGGAGAGGAGGGTAGGGTGAGGAGCGGTGCTAGTAGGGGAAAATAGGAAGGGAGGAGCAGAGGGAGGGTGAGTTGCTGGTTGTGGGGAATGGGGGAGAGATGGTTGTGGTCTGTCTTGGTCATCTCTGCACTCCCGCTTGTTGTTCACCAAAGGGCTCGAGTGGGCCGCCAGCATCCAGAAGTGGATGGAGTCAGCCGCGCCTTGAGGAATTGTTGTCAGGCGGCCCCGGATGTCGTAAAGTCTCAGGGAAGTGGAGCTCGGCTCTGCACTCGCGAGCTCCAGCATCCGCGACACTAGTCCCCAGTCCTGGATGGCACGGGGAGCGAATTTCGGAAAGAGCGGATAGACCCACGCATTGAAGAAATGCAGTGGGAATACAAAGCGGGCCTATCGCAGAATCTGGTTAACGCTCACTTCCCCGAGCGTCTTGTATATCAGATAGAGGGCGGCCGGGCACAGTGACAGCTTGATTCCCCATGCCATCTGACAGGCGGGGAAATTGCGTCCAGTCGAATGACGGTCTCGTCCCCATGTGGCAAGGTGAATGAACACAGCCAATATGTCAGGAAGGTGGCGCAGTGCGTCATCGGATCGAGCGCCATTGGGTTCGACCCGCACAAACGCCCCTTGGAGGGGATCTTCACATTTGACTTGGGCTTAGCCCATTTCTTGCGGGCGACGACCGTGCCCATGCATGGGAAATCTTCATATTTCTTTGGCCCGTCGAAGAAATACTACAGCCATAAAGTCAGACGGACTCTCTTCCGGTCCCCGCGGCGCGACTGCTTCTCTCTGTGCGCCAGCTTGTACATTTCCCAGTATGCCTTCATCAGGTACCGGTATGAATACCCCATAGAGTAATAGCCGTCGCCATTGGTCTCATCTTTGATCAAATCTGGGAGACAAACCTCTCCATGAGGCTCCCCATCGATGGGTAAGCCACTGAGTTGGCTGAGGCTCCACAGGTCCAGGGATTTCTCACCCTCTGCGGTGTAAAATGTGTTGGTCTCCGCGCTAAATACTTCCAACATCCTACAGCAGAGCCCCTTAAAGATTGGGTAATCGTATCGAGAGGCGTAGACGCTGTGGTACACACCAGCCTGGATAAGTATGGGTGTGTAGTTGAATAATGCATACTCAGCGAACTCCACTGCTCCCTCTCTGAAGTTGTGGGCGGTTTAGAGCTTCAGTTCCCCGAACCAGCCCAGCGACACCCCCTGGTTGAACCGGATTGTCAGGCAATCAAGGATGAAGGGCTCCTCTCTGTAGCCCCACTTCAATGGAGCCAGAAACAGGCCGTAGCGGTGCTACTCGCCCTAAATGCATCCCGCAGCAATGTCCCACTTGGTGGGAGTGAAGCTCGGGGTCCTCACTAGCTTGTCCTCTACCGGCAGCACTGCCTCCAGCCCCAGCACGGGCTCCCACTCGCGGGCCTAGCCCACCAAATACATCGGGACGCTCCTCGGAACAACGTGCGATAAGCTGTCTCGACCCTGCAGGATGGCACGTTCCACCTCCTTCACGGTCCATAACTCCCGCCGGTCGTGAGTCTGAAGGTGCTTGAGATGGCGAATAAGGTGCCTATCCTTTGGGAAATCTGTCGGATAATCCCATGTACTGCGGTCGAAGCTGAACCCTTTCTCCGCCTTAGCGAGCCTCCGGACATCCAGGCTCTCAGTATCTGAGCCCGAAGAGTCAGCCAACGCTGCTACCTCCACGTGGTCCCGGTCCAAGTCCTCCACATTAAACCAGGTGACAGCCGGCACCGGAAGCAGAGAAGCACGTCGGGCACCAGCAACAGGAGCAGCAGAGCCACTTGGAGTGGCCATTTGTCTGTAAAATTACAACAAGCAGAGGTCAGAATAAGCCCAAGACAGATGAGAAATGGGAGCCATAAAGCAAAAGTGATAGTAAACTCTTCACTGGGAAAGAAGGGGGGGGGAAGAAGAAAAATGAAGAAAGGAAGGGGAACATCCCACTGTACGCAAAGGGAAGAAAAGAAAGAAGAGGAAGGACAAGAAGAAGTGAATCAAGCCTCAGGCGGCCCTTCCCCGGCACGCCTTAGGGGTCTTCCCCGGTGCAGCATACTTCATGCTCATATGTTCATAGTTTGGGGGGGTAGAACAAACATCTACAGGCGGGAGCCTGTAGCAAAGCTCTAGTCACTCGGATGGCCGTTGTCCCCAACCTTTGTAATGAAGACAAAGTGCTCAGACCAGCGCTTGATGTTGGACACTAAGGAAGTGACGCGAACAAGGGTCTGGTCATTCCTGGCCTGAAAATAAAAAGATGACGTATCGGTAGGGCAGCACTGAAGACTGTAGAACTACCAGAAAAGGAAAACATTCAGAGCAATCGAGTCTTGGTTGCAGACAAAAACAAAGCCACACAAGATACGCCAAGAATTGGGGGAGAGATCTCCTGGGTACCTACCATAGTAATGAAGGACTGACTCAAAGAAGGAATGCACAGGGAGGTAGAAACCTGCTCAAAAGGACTCTATGGGGACCCTGATACCACCCGAAGGATGACTCCAATGGCTATCATCAACGGTCGGGAAGACAATGTCAAAATCAGAGGGAATCTGGAAGGCCTCTCGTAGTCCGTGGACCACCGTACAAGGGACCAATGGCGGGGAACGAGGACGACTGGGGTTAGCGCCCGAAATACTCGGGACATCGCCACGACCAGTGTCTACCTCTTCGGCGAAAGGCGTGGGGCTTACACGGAGGGTCCTTCTAAGAGGCGCCTTGAATCTTGGAAACAGAAGAAGGGGAAAAACCCTAACTAGGGGAAGAGAGAGTCGAAGAAGGAGAAGCTAACAGCCATAGCAGGTGCTGGAAGACTAGGTGGGACTCCCTAAGTAACCCCACGATGGCTATTTTAACTTTCGAAGGTGGAACAACCACTTCGAAATCACATGGAAGGAGAAAGGACGCTTGTCATTATTAGGGTACGATCACTTAACTCAAGCGACCGTTCGCACCCACTCTCCCAGACAAAGGTAGCTCACGTCATGATCACAGTGATGTCGCCTGCCACAGCCAGGGGTGCCTTGCGCGCCAAGCACATGGTCGGGCCCACCGGCCCAAGTAATACGAGGAGACCATCCTTGGAACTATCCCTCGACACACCCTCTCGAACTCACCTCTCAGATTCTGAAAAAGTGCTCGACATCTGAGAGTGGGGGGCTAGTGAGGAGCGTAAAACTGGCACGGCCCATTTAAGGCCCAATTCCGCTAGGTCCGACTTGGTTCAAGATCTACAACGCGTCTAATGGGTCCCGTGTCACACCTCAACGCAAAATATCGGGACGCAGTAGTAGAGAGAGTTAAAATATGTTGATTTCCAGACATGCTGTGCCTTGGGTTAGCATTTAAATACTCCAAAATAACACAATAGCAAGGGAAGGAACAATTCCCAAAATATCAATTTACTTCATCTAATAAAGCACAATAGGTTCCAATATTCACTGACATCACTTCATTACAACTCAATTACTAACTGAAATAACCAACTTACAACTCTAAAATAACTTTAACATAACGACACTTTTTGACTCGAACTATCTAAGGACATCTCCAAGAGGCTGTCTAACTGGCTTGCTCCCAAGGTCTTCACTCCTACCCATCCCCATCAGTTTGAGTGTCATCATCGGAGCTACCTGAAAAAATGGAGGGAAAATCTGGGTGAGCGAACGCTCAGTAGGTAATAGCAGGCAATGTTTAAGTAATTAACCAATTATATTAATGTCATGCGATGAAATAAAAAGGAACAATGATAATTAATGAATTATTCAAATAAGAAGGACAGAGACATATCGTATCCAGGCAATTGGCCGATCAAGCATGTAACTAGCAAGTCATGTAAACAATTTCATATAGGAATTCAATAACTTGTATCATGGCGAAAAGAATGGAATGATTCAAATGAATGAAATGTCATAGACATCACGCTAGTCATGCACTCGGTGCAATACCTCACCATGTCATTACAACTCCCCGGGACACTAGTACTTTTCGGGCGCTCCTCCCAGGACCAGACCGGGCCCTTATGCCAACTGTGGGTGAGAAGTTCGCGGCCCAGATCAACCCCTGATGTAGACCAGCGACAGCCACTCTCCAGCCCCATCGGCGTCAACCAGCGGCTTCGAGAATCAAGAAATGCATGAAGACGACACTGATGATGAGGATTTCATCGACATCCAACCCGCTCCTCCCGAGCTAGAGGACGGTGGCCAGGCGACCATTGATGAGCTCGTTGAAATCAACTTGGGTGAAGATGAAGCCCCCCAGCCCACATTCGTCAGTGCTTTCCTCATTGAGGTAGAAAGGTGGGATTACAAGCAACTCCTACTCGAATACAAAGACTGCTTTGCCTGGACGTACAAGGAGATGCCAGGGCTGGACCCCTCCATAGCCGAGCATGAGCTGGCCATTTCTCCCTCAGTCACCCTAGTCAAACAGCCACAGCGGCACATGCGCCATGAGCTGGAGCTCTAGGTTTCGACTAAAGTCAATAAAATGGCAGAGGTTGACTTCATCGAGCCGTGTATCTATTCGATCTGGCTCGCCAACATAGTCCCAGTCAAGAAGAAAAGTGGTCAAGTCTGCATTTGCGTCGACTTCTGAGACCTCAATAAAGCTTATCCGAAGGACAACTTCCCAGTCCCAATCACTGAAACGATGGTCGATATGACCACCGGTCATGAAGCTTTGTCTTTCATGGACAGGTCATTAGGTTATAACCAGATCCAGATGTCCCTCAGAGACAAGAACCACATAGCTTTTAGATTCCCCAAAGAGATTTTCAACTACAAACGTATGCCCTTTGGTTTAAAGAATGCCGGTGCTACTTACCAAAGGGCCATGACCAATATATTTGATGAGATGTTGCACAATACCATCGAATGTTATGTCGACGATCTCGTTGTCAAAATAAAAAGGTGTGAAGACCATCTACGGGATCTGCGCCAAGTCTTCAATTGGATCCGGCAATATGGGATCAAGATGAACCCCATGAAATGCACCTTTGGCGTATCTAGTGGCACGTTTCTCGACTTCGTCGTTCAATACTGAGGAATTGAGGTGGACCCCAGTAAGATCAAAGTGATTTGGGAGCTTCCACCACCCAACAACCTCACTGAACTCAGGTCCTTCCAAGGGAGGTTGACCTACATCTGGAGGTTTATTTCTAACCTCTCTGGTTGATGTGTGCCTTTCAGTAAGCTGATGAAGAAAGATGCCCCCTCTATATGGGACCCGAAGTGCCAGGCTACTTTTGAGCAGATTAAGGAATACCTCCTTACTCCCCCAGTCTTGGGGGCACCAGTCAAGGGTAAACCCCTTATACTCTACATCGCCACCCTAGACGCTTCACTGGGGGCTCTACTGGCGCAAATCAACGAAGAAGGTAAAGAGGAGCCGCTCTATTACCTCAGTCAAAAATTGATCAGCGCTGAGTACCGTTACTCCCCCATGGAGAAAGTTTGTTTGGCGCTGGTATTCACCATCAAAAAGATGGGGCATTACCTCCTGTCTCACCGAGTCGAGCTCATATCTAAGCACGACCCCTTAAAGTATCTCCTCCGACAGCCCGTCCTCTCAGGTCGACTAGGAAGGTGGGCTCTCCTGCTGATGGAGTAAGACATCACTTATATCCCCAGAATGGCAATCAAGGGACAGGGTATGGTGAAATTCTTGGCAACTCATCCAGTACTGGACGACTCACCCTTCAAAGCCTACGGGCACTCCCAGCTAATAGTCCTGCAAGTCCTCGATGTCTATGACATGCGAAAGCCAGAGCTGGTTCCATACCACGCCGCCATCACTAGATTGATCTAGGAGTTCTATTTCTTTGAAATAGATCATATTCCCAGAAGCAGAAATGCTGATGTGGCACAGCCCTATGATGCAATGGATGCAATGACGACCCTAGGACCTAGACCAACAAGCATATAACGGAGACCACGGACTTACGCGAAGGGTTTGCTCTCACGGCGCACACGATCCCCCGAAGGCGACCGGAAATTTGGGATATTACATCATCTGCCAGTGATCTTTGGCATAAAATCATTTTCAAAATATGGTATGGCTAATATATCCTAACACTAATGAAATGGCTCACGGGGGAGGACACTCTTTGGACTTCCTGTTCGGAGCGAACCGCGCCCTTCTTGGACATGGGGGGCCCCATTCTACCCCCTGGTGTGGCAGAGCCTAGGGGAGCTTCTGGTGACCATGGGAGGAGAAGGGACAGGACCTCGATGCACCCGCCTGGTCCTAATGGGGCATCTCTAGAAGTTCTGTTAGGGGAGGGATCTAGAAATGGGAAGGGAACACGGGACGGCGGAGGCTACTTGGACCTACGCAGATGTTGTCCGACCGGGCCGGCATGGAATAAGGGGAACGAGGAGTGTTTCGAAGGAGCATTGCTGCCCTTGGAGCTCCTCCAAGGGTGGAGCGAATGGCTTCAACGATGCCTCTGGGTAACTCCTATTAGCGGGGAGTGGTGTAGAGCAAGCTTAAGCACTGCTTAACTCTAGAAGATTTGGCAACAATCGTTGGGAGGTCTGGCGGATCTCTACGTCCGGCTTCTTAGTGGTGGTCAGCTAGAGGAGGAGGTGGCGGCGGTGGCGGAGTCAGGCTATCTCGTGGTGGACGAAGTCCTTCTCCACCTCCAACAACGATCGATAGGGAGGGGAACCTTTCTCAACTCCAGAGAAATCGGCGTCCGCATCTCGATCGAAGGGATCCAGCTCATTCTGTGCGATGAAGAGGGAGCTTCCATCTTGGTCTGCAGGTTTGCCAAGGTTGTTTTGGTTAGTCTCTGGTTTTCTTATGCAGGGTCCCTCAGGCCGGTTGCGGTTCTAGTGGTGGTGTCTTACTGTCTTTTGCCATCGGTGGGGATTCTTTCGTTGATGGGGTTAAAAGTACCCCAACGGCGCAGGCGTAGGCTAGACTTCGTGGGTGGGAGAGCACATGCGATGGGCCGATTGTGCCGAGCGATCTAGGGTTGTAGGTGACTAGTTGCGATGGAGAATATGAGCAATGCTTGGGGGTTCAAATTTTGAACCTATCGCCACAAGGCCTACAATCGATCCGGGTCGGATTAAGCATCGTCAAAGGATCAGGCTGTTAGCAAGTAGGGGCGGAGGCTAGCCGGATCGGATTTGGGCTCTTGGGCGGTTCAGGTGGAGCGGGTCACCTAGTGGGCGAGTGGGCCCTGCCCCGCGACTTAGCCGCCTTAGCCGGATCCCGTCCGGGCGTGAGTGGACCTATACAAGGTCGTCCTGTCTGCTCGATCATCGGGCTCTGTTTTCAATTGTACCTCGATGAACCTTGGCAGCTCAATAGCAGCGGCGAGCACCTCTCCGGCAGGCAAACTCTCCTGGTGCCAAACTTGGAGGAAGGCCCAGCCCCTGCAGGCGGCAACCGACCCCCTTTGCAACTGGTTGTTGGTTGACCGCCCCTTTCCCTAAATCTGGCACCGGTCAAGATTGGTAGCGACGATAGGAAGGAGGGGATTGGCCTTCAATTTCCCTTGGCGATCGAGTCCACTCACGATGACAATTCTCAGGCGTCCAACAAGTCTCCCGGGATGGGTAGGGCTGCCTTCTTCGTCAGTTGGGGCCGATAAACGGCGCTAGATAGTTGACCTTCCCTGGGCGATCTGCTCTGACATCTACATCATCAGCCTCACTGCCTGTTGCAGGCGGTTGGCCTCCTTTCTGGGGCGTGGTGAATAGTGGTGGATGACTCCTGCCAGTTGGTCGGGGGGTCTGGCCTCTCAGAGAAGGAAGGTTGGGTTGAGGCAGGACTCCAGAAAGAAGACCTGGTGGCCATCAGAGGCTCAGGTGCTCAATAAGGATCTGGTGTCTCCCTTATCTTCCATTCCTCTATCTCACCGAGGCTGACGGGTGAATCCACAATGGAGGAAGTCCTGGCCGGTGAATCTATTTTTGTGGGGGTAAGCATCAATGTGGGGGAGGAAGGACACTTCTTTGACTCTCAAGTTATAACTCTAAAGTTTACAAACTTAAAAGTTGAATTAATGCTCACATGAGAGGTTTGTGCTGTGCTCGAGGGTGCTCCCTGAGTCAAAATCTCCGCCTGGGAGAGGAGGGTAGTGTTGACACCAGTTTTATGACCAATGAGTTGTGCCATTTCCTTATCTATTTTGATGATGTCCCGAGTTATTCGCCGGTTATTGGGTCGTTTCTGGTCATTTTTGGGCTTATTTTATGCGTTCTCTCCCTGGTTAGGCCTAAGTTCCTGCTATTTCTCATCATATTAACTTATTGGGCCTAAATGAGGGCTAATGAGGATTATTTCGTAGATTTAATCGAATATTTATCTGTCTTTATCTCTTTTGCCATGTCTGTTAGCTTAGTGGTCTATCGTGCGACCACTAATGGGCGTTGGCCGTCCTTTGCTCGACCACTAGGCAGGCAAAGAGTCCCGTTAGGTTTCTTCGGTCTTATCTCTTTGTGGACGACTGGGCCTAGCAGTCTATCAGTCGATCGTCTTTCATGCCTTGCGGTCTATCGCAAGACCGCTAGGACAGATGGAGAGTCCTGCTCTACCTGAGCTTCCACTCTCCGTCCGTGGGCAAACTAGAGTCCTTAGTTTGGTGATTTCTCTCTGAGTATTGATCCACAGAAGCTTCTATTTATTTCTATGGACTCTTGAAAATATTATCTTCAAGATTTATGAAGATTTAACCCTATTTTCGTGCTGTTATATCTTCGAGATTTATCAAGGTTTAGCCCTATTTTCGTGCTGTTATCCCTCCAACTTGACCTAAGATTTTGGGGGTCTATAAATAGAGCCCTTGACTTCATGACTTGAGGAGGAGATCTCTAGAGCTTGCAACGAGGTGCTGCCGCATTCTGGAGCAAGTACCAACCCGCGAGAGCTTGTGTCTACATCCTTGAGTCATCTGGTCCAGGAAGTAGTCAATTTCTTTAGTGTTTTTTATGTTCTTCTTCTCTCAGTCTTTGTCCTTATTTGCATCATCATAACATACTTATCTCTTCTTCCTCCACATTCTTCTGCACTCACATCACATTTTTAAACATCCTCCTATTGTTTTCACATCCCACAGGGATTAAAAAACTACCAACCCCCTAGGTATTCACCATTCCTTTTCATGCAATTAGTTTCATTGCTCTATAGGTACTACACTTTTTCAGGGCTAATTGGGTTCCTTTCTTCTTGTGTCTACACTCTTTTGCAGGTCTACAGAGCTCATTACATAAGGCCCAACTCTTCTGGCCGGCCAGGAGGGGTGGATATTCAAGTTCCACAATACACTTTTCTAGGTGTGCCTAGCAGCCATCGGCAGACCATTTGGGTTCCTTTGCGGTCTATCGGTCGACCATTTTCCTCTGCCTTACAGTCTCATCAGGACCATTTTTAGCGTCTGCACCTAGGTTTTCTCTCCCGTGGGCGAGTGTGCTTCACTCGGCTTCTTTCCAAGGTACGTAGTGTAGTTTTGCTGCATTATAGGCTTTGGTGGCGATCACATCTTTCTTCTTTCGATATTTGTCATCATATTCTTCCATCTCCTATTATTTCCTTACTTTCTTTTAGTTGCTCCACACCCACGGTGTGTGTTTACTTTATTTCTTTCTTTGCTTCACGCCCACGGTGTGTGTTTAGTTCTTTCTATTGCTTTATTTTGCATAGTTGAGATGACATGCCCACATGCTCTATACATGATGTTATTAATTGCTTGAGTTAGCACATAATACATCACACCTCATCATCACTTCATACTACTCCACACAATCCACATCTCACAGATTTTTTGGTGATCATGGTGGGATATCTAGTGCCAATCATGTTGAGTAATTGTTAGACCTGCTCTTGTTTATTTTTCCCAGTTTACCCTGTGTTTTTCTCAATTTTCCCATTTTATTTCCTATTGTTTTCTACTGTCTGGTTCCCTGGCGATCTCCCCCCGGCAAATGCCTAAAAATACCCTAAAAATTCCTAAAAATAGTCAAAATTCACCGGACGGAACCTACATCCGAACCACTAAGGATCTGCTAAAACTACGGGTGTTACAGTCTCTCCCCCCTAAAAGAAATTTCATCTCTGAAATTAGACGAAAGGACAAGGAGGAAACTGACAACACGACATATCCTACTGACTGAAAAGGTAATTGAATGAAACAGAAACAGATACCTTGAAAATAGAAGGCTAACTTTTCGCGTGGCATAAAATAGACTCGCTTGAGACGATGGTCAACCACGATGCCATAATATTCCAGCCAATCCATACCTAGAATCACGTCATACTCGGCCATCTGTAAGGCGTAAAGTCTCGCTGGCAGTTTCTGACCACTGACTAGAACCGGAGAATTTTCCAGGCACAGAGGAGTGGACATGTAATCGCTAGACAGCAGCTCCACAAGCATCTCACAGGAAACTTCATTCATCGGCTCTTCGACACGAGCAATAAAATCCTCGAAGATAAAAGAATGGGTCACACCCGAATCGAAAAGAACATGCGCGGAACGACCATAAATCAAAACCGTACCTTTGATCAGATTTGACACCAACGCCTCCGCACGAGTGATGTGAGTAGCCCTAGCTCTCGGTGGATGGCTAGCTACAGACGACTGCTGGGAAGGAGTGGGAATGGTTAAGGTTGAGGCGGGGGAGGAAGATGAAGCTGTGGCTATTGTGGCTGGGAAGTCTATGAGAACTGCACCGTCTGCGGCCTCAACGGACAGTTTCGGGAGATGTGCCCTGACTGACTGCAACGATAGCAGACAATCGGCAGAAAACACAGCACACCTGGATGACTGCCACCACACTTGGAACACAACCTCAGCTGAGAAGCAGAAAAATCCTGACGTGGTCGAACAGAGGAACGGACTGCTGACTCGGATCAGAAAACGCCGACTAATCGAACCTCTTTTTCTTGAACTTCTTAAATCGGAACCCCTTGCCCTGAGATTGTGGGAAAGAAGTACCGCCAGTAGCAGAGAAAGTGGGAAGAGCTCCTAGAACAGACGACTGGTGGGGCGGCTGATGCTGCACGGCCGACTGAACCATCCCAGTCTGAGGAAGTCCTCGGGTCCTCGCCAACTCTAACTCTAGCGCGACGATGGCTTGGTACGCAGAATCTAACTCAGCTACACGGGTAGCGAATAACAGCAGGCTCAACTCTGCTTTTAGTCCACGCAGAAACTGTTGAGTCCTCACGGTCTCATCAGCAAAAATGTGGGGCGCATACCGGCCCAACTCAATGAACTTGTCTCGATATTGTAGCACTAACATCTCGCCCTGCGTCAGCTCCAGAAATTGGTACAACTTGGCTAACTTCAAGTAGGCTGGAGTATAGGCATGCTCAAATGCGGCAGCAAACTCCGTCCATGTGATCTGTTGAAGTGGATGGGAACAGAAGGCAACCTCCCACTCCATGGTCCACCACGTGCGAGCAGTACCTTGAAGCTGATAAGAAGCCAACATAACCCTTTCATCTTCGACGCACTTCATACATTGGAAGACGCACTCAGTGGCATCCAACCACTCCCTCGCTGCCTCTGGGTCTGATGGACCCTCGAACGTCAGTGGATGGAACAGCAGAAATTCTTTCAGTGCTCGTCCACGACCACCGGGCAACTCCACATGTGGATTAGGAACAGGTGCAGCCTAGGCAGGAACCGGTACAGCAGGAGTAGGTGAAGCACTAGCCTCATCCCGAGGAACTGGGGCTCTTTGCCTACGAGGCGACATCTTGAATCTAGGGAAACACGACAACGGAAAACACATCAGCAATCGCAAGAAACACCCTAAGCCAGCAACAAATGACTCAAAAGGGACTTGCTCTGGAACAATGCGGATTTCAATTCCTGATACAATTTCCCAACACCGCTCTAATACCAACTATAACGACCCTGAGTTCAGCACATCGATAACTTGATATATCACTGACATGTCACCCTGGGTCAACTCCATGAACTCGCGCAGCCTCTGCGTCCTGATGAAAGACGGACAGAAGGCGCGCTCAAATGCCATGATGAACTCCTGCCACGTGATCTACCGAAGGGGACGAGACTGGAATGCTACCTCCCACTCTGACGTCCACCAACTGCGGGCCGCTCCCTGAAGGCGATGCGTAGCCAACACCACCTGATCCTCCGCAGCGCACTCCATCACACCAAAGATCCTCTGCAAATCACCCAGCCACTCTCTAGCCTCCTCTGGATCTGGCTGCTCGCTGAAAGAAGGTGGCTGAAACTGCAGGAACTCCTTCAACAACTGACCGGGACCACCTCGAGAAGACGAACCCTCGCCGGCATCTCCTCTCTGCTAGTCCACCTGCTGCCGCTGCGGGAAAACATAAATGAACATGCCTCAGAAGAAGTCATCCATCCCTGGAGCCGGCGCACCTCCAGCTATACCCTCTGGAACCGTGGCTCTGCTCTGCTCCTCTGGACCACCGCTCGACTCCCCCTACTGGGAACGAGTCCTCCTCCTCGACGCCATAACACCTGGCATCGAAAAATAATCACAATTCAACAAAACACGTGGGCCCTAAGCCAGTTGCCGACTGTATAGGACATTCATGGACCTTCTGGACCACTGCAAACATTTCAGATCCTTATACACCTTCACAACCTCGCTCTGATACTAGCTGTGGCGACCCGGGATCCGAGTACCAGAAAGGAACCGGTGTAAGAAACTAAAGTAACTGTAGAAATAGCACAATGATCAACTAAATAATAATGTAAAAATTAAATAAAATAATTAAACTGCTACAAGGTCCAGTACATCTCATGTCCAAATAGAAGTACAGTCAACTGAAAGAAATGTGTAAGTACAGAAGGAAAGTACAAGTACACGTGGCATACACCGACTCTGGCAACTGGCACTAACCTCGGCTACTGGAACCACACTGAAGACCTGTCGTGCCTCCTAAAGACCCGGCCTCGCCTGAAACACGAGGAAAACACGTAGGGGATGAGCCTCATTTCATAGGCTTAGTAGGGATCTCTCGCGCCCCTACCTCGCACGAAAATAAAGCAGGAAGCAAGAAAGCAGGAAAGTACCCTACCTAACAGGAGTACGGTAGAACCAACAAGCTGGAATAAATAAATAGGAAAGCCATCTATTCTAACAGTACCGTACTACTGAACCTTGGTCCGTCAAACCTCGAGTCCATACCTGCCAGTGGACAGGAGCACCACCCACTAGAATAACGACCGGATGCGTCTCCTGACGTCTTACACCGCGTCACAAGTGTCTAGCTACAACGCCCTGGGCGGGAGACTCAGACACGCACAATAACCAGAAGTACCCCCAAAACAAGGACTAGCTGAGGTCGCGCTCGTCAGCGCAGGTCTGACACCCTCAGCCTCGTGTGCACACTCAGACCATACGCCCTAGGCCTGTCCTCTAGCCGGTAATTCCCCTAAGCCCGGACTCAGCCGAACAACAGGGAGTCCCTACGGTAACCAGCCTACTCACCGTCTCACTCTGGTCAGCCGCTCCACCACTCCCGGGTGGGTCAGCACACACGTGTCATAAGAAAGCTACGACTAGTGGATGTGCCACCGGAAGAATGGACTCTCAAGTCACGAAAAATGACTCTGGAGGTAGACAAGTATACGGATCACTGCTCGTACAACACCGACTCATGGTGACGTAAGCTGAAGACGCCACATCCTGGGACCCACATGACACCCCACACATGGTCCCCACATGATGCCTAGCATCAGTCAGACCACAGGTCTACACGTGGATCGAGGTCCACTCACCTGGGACTCGAATCGACACGAAAGAAATCACCGGTTAGGCCTCAGATGATGAACGGTCTATCATGGGCCGCTCAAGGATGCATGGCTAGGCATGGGCCGCTCCAGGGTGTGAACAGTCGAGGACAGACTGTTCTACCGTACAATTAGTAAAAGTCTTAAGGTATGGTTGTTATGGCCTCCTCCTATATAAAGGGAGCCAGGGTGTGTTATTTGGACATGATGAATTGAATGAGATTTGGCTTGTACGTGAGAGGACTCCTCCACCTTGTTCCTTTCCCTCCTTCTGTTTGTGAGAATCGAGAGTCGCCCGGTGTGAGACCATCCGACGTGAGGCCAAGCTACGTGAGGTAGCAAGTATCAGTCCTGTTCGTGTTATCAGAGTTGCCATCAATCCATTCCCACGTCGCCGCCACGTCAGATTGACACAGACGTAACACGACAAGATAGTCGTGCACACGACACAAGGCCGGTCTTGGGCAAGCTAAGAGCAGACCAACACAAGACAAGACACGACTGCAGGCACGACTGGAACGTCGCCCCTACAACACAACTCTGACCTCAGGAGCCAAGGAAAGGCAACCCGGGAAGGTCAGGATGCACGAGAAACGCGAGTGTCATCTGTCACGTAATAGAAGCACCTCCTTACTAGAAGAACAGCTAGCCGCATCCACTGACGTCTTATGCTGTGCCTCTAGTGTCTCCCTACTAATGCCTGGAAAGCGGCATAAAGAGATTGAGACACTGGTCAAATAAGAATAGGAACCACCGTCATGAGTGACTAGTTAGGGTCACGCCCGTCGGCGTAAGTCCAAGCCCTTGACCACATGTGCACACACTGGCCCTTGCCTAGGCTAGGTCTCTAGCTAGTTTTCTCCCCCCGTAGGATGCTATGGTCGAGGGCAACACTGCCAAGCATGGGAGCCCACAGAAACTAGCTTAAAAATCATATCTCAGGAACTACCACGCCACCACTCCCAGGTGGGCCAACCCTCGGGGTCGATCGGGCTATGACTAGTGGAGGCTCACTAGACACAGACTCCAAAGCGCGAGTGTGAAAGTATAGACAGGCTGAACAAGTACTGTCACACGTACTACAAAGCACCAAGGCAGCACACTAACTGTCGACAGACTCGGGATAAGGCAACTAGACCTGTAGACACCACAATCCTTGAGTCTCACAACTCGAGGTCAAGATCATCGTGCAAAGTGGTAACACACCGCCAATTGGTCTAATCCTAAGCCAGAGAAACTGACTCACTCAGAGGCAACGACTCACGGAGACCTGAGGGAGCACCAAGACCCTCAGTACACCTGGACACACAGACCGAGGTAGGATGATACCTCCAGATGTCCAAAACCACCATCTCAAGCTGGACAGAACCATTGAGACATACGCAGGGTCACACGTCAACCACTGGGTCTCACCGAGTTGACCAGAACCTGATAAGGACTCACAACACATCACACAACACAAACACTCTTGGCTACTTCATAACATGGTTATAACCCTCATAGGACATCGGGAGACGTCCACGGGACAACGGGCAAACCACAAGGACAAGCCAAGGCACCAGAAAACCAAAACACCAGTAAACCATCCTCTGAAATGCAAGCAGTGCATCACTCGACCGCTAGCCAGCACCAGCAGTCGAGGAAAAAGCCGCCACACACACACAGAGGCAAGAACACATGCGGTCACAGATTAAGTCACTAGGGAACTATAGCAGTCGAGGAGTAGACCACACCCAGTCCACCTTAATCAACCTATCAAGAGAACCACCAGACGGTCAAACATTGAACCGCCACACGGACTCGACGATCCAGACAAGAACCACCACTCACACCACCCTAGGACATGGACCTAAGACAGACGGACTGTAGTGGCACAAGAAAGAGCCGCTACATCGACAGACGGACAACGGGACAAGCCATCACAGCCAACAGACACAACATCGGACAACACCCACTGAATGGTAACCAAGGGGCCGCTCAGGGAACTGGACGGTCCACAAGAGGCTGCCCAAGGAGAAAGAATGGTCCATTCCAGGCCATTGACTCCAACCGACCTACTATAGTAGCTCGGTCAAACCAGTCAGAACGGTCCAAACAGGGCCGCCCAACTCACAGAGCGGTCAAGAATGAACCACCCCATGAAACACCTCAAGCCACAAAGTGGTCTATCGACCGACCGCCCAATAGGCCAGAGGGGACAGAACGGTCAACCCAACGACGTTCAACACCATGGGAGAAACAGAATGGCTATGGCCTAGCCACTCAAGGGGACTGGACGGCTCCCTACTGGCCGTGCCATCCATTGGGTGGTCTGTCGCGCGACCGCACAGACGCCCAACCAACATACATTGAACGGTCCAAAACCAGCCGCTCCAGGCCCTACACGGTCACTGTTAAACCGTGTAGGCGTCATGGGCGGACTCTCCTATCCTCGGTCATGGGGTACCAATCGAAATATTAGTCCATAGTCGCCTCCCAATCTAAGTAGATGCTTGAGTGATGGGACCCATCAAAGGTAGGGGCATCGACTTTCACAAGTCTCATAAGGTGATCATCCGGGTTGTCCCGGGAGGGGGGGGTCTCTCATTCCTCCTAGGGGGTGGGTCTCTTTTCGAATTGGAAGGATGGTCAAGGTTGAGCTCTCCTATGGCTGGTTCCTCGTGTGGGGGAGGTGCCCTCCTATCACCCACCCTTGGGGTGGGCCTATTCTCCTCAAGTTGCTCAAGCCGGGCCGTTATGTCATCAAGTCACCCTAAGATATTAGCCATACCCTCCACAAGGAATCTCATGTGATCGGGAAGCTCATGCTCATTGGGGGCGGGATTCCCTTGGGGATTGTGATCATTAGGGGATTGGAAGAGGATGGGTCGGATTGATGATGGGTCCCTCTATGGGTGGTCATACAATGTGGGGCGGGCTATGCACGGGTGTGTGTGTGCACCTAAGAATGACCTAGTGTGAAGATGCCCAAGACTAGGCTTGTGGGAACAAGCCTATGACCGCTCTAATACCACTTGATGTGGCACAACCCTAGGATGACAATGGATTACTTGATGAGCCTAGGACCTAGACCCGCAAGCATACAAGGACATTCAACGGACTCACACTAGCAGCTCACTCATACGGTGCCTATGATCTTCTGATGGCAACCAGGGGATGATGGCGAGGGTCCGAGGTGGGACCCAATCATTCTAGGGGACTTAGCTGGCTTAGGCTGAGCCCCAAGGGTCTGGGATTCCCAACTTTGTGGGCATCTGGCATGCCAGGGCGTGGGTTTGGGTGGCTCTTACTCACAGTCCGTGATGGGCACACTAAGAGTGGTGTGCGGGTCCGGGCTCTCATCTCACCATCCGACGGGCATTCAAAGGTAATACTAAGCTAGCAAAGAGATCAACAAGCCAAGGGAGAACCAGTCGCTCACCTTATCGGTGTGAAGACACCGATCTTGGCCGGAGACATAGGCGAGCGGGGAAGCATGGGTACCCACCTACACGCTGTGTCAATGGCGCTTGACCTGAAAATATGAATAGTATAGCACTACACCTCACGCAGGAGGGGGGTTCTCGGGGTGAGATTTAATGTGATTACAGCCAAAACTACCTCCGTGCGGGGAGGGGTGGTCAGACGTCCAGGCGTGGGGGCGGGGATAGCCGATGAGACTAGTTCTGTCCTGGGTGACCTGCAGCGGCAGATAATGGGAGCCGGGCTTGCTATGGGTGTCTCCCGGTGCTGCAGGGGGAGGGGATGGTGCTGAGTCATCTAGGGTCAAGGTAGCAATCGACTGCAGGAGCTGGAGTCTGTCCAGAGGCGGAGCCGAGGTGCTGCACCTTCATCTTCTCAAACCATTCTGTTCCTGCTCTGTCAGGGACTGAGTGACAGAGTGCCAATGTAGGGACAGCCACGAACTCGTCCGGAGGCTTCCGATGGTGGGACCAGCACTGGGATGACCAAGACTGACCCAGGAAGATGCCGTATAATTTGGACTGATCGGTGAAGGTGACAGGCTGCTGTAGCTCTGGATTCCAGATAGTTCTAGACTGACCCTCTCTAGTATAGAATCGAAGAGGGTTGTTTCAGAAGCAGTCCTGGGCTCCTCCAAACCCCAATAGAGGTGAGACTGGCATTGACATGATCGTGGTCGAAGCAGCTTCGAATAGAAATTGACAGGGCCCCAAACAGAAGTAGGACAAGAAAACTCTGAACAGAAGAGTGGGGGTCCGTCCAACCTGTAACAGACAGGACCAGTCTGCGCACTTTGATGAGGATGTCTGGAACCGGGTGCTCAGGCTGGCGAATGGACTCCTTCTTCTTGGATATGGAAGGGAACTTGCAGCTGCTCGTATCAGCCAAATATCTCACCAGGAAACGCAAGGGGGAGGCTAGGGGAGCCTCAGCACTGGGCCTCTGGTTGTCTATCTGGGACAGACTGCGCAGGTAGCCGAGAATCGCTCCTCCAGGCAGCTCCGGGGTCGGATGACGGCGAGGCTGCTCTCATTGCAAAGCTGATAGGATTAGAAATCTGTCGGTATTTGCTATGCCCCCTGAAGCTTCACGGTGATGACATGACTGCCTCTGCAATCTTCTGATACACTACTGCCTGCGACCCAAGACTGGGTCTGAAGGAGAATAGGGGTATGGAGGTGGGAATGGGTGGAGGGTTAGCAGGGATATGGCGCCACTGCAAGGTCCAGTCAGGGTCACGCCCGTCGACGTGAGTCCAACGCCCCTGACTCCGTGTGCACACACTAGCTCACGACCATTAGCCAGGCCTCTAACTAGTATTCTCCCCCGCAGACGATGCGGTATAGTCGGAGGAGCCCTTGGAACTAGCTTAAGAACCATGTCTCAGGGAAGAAGTGCCCCGCTGTAAAAGCTGTCATGCCCCAGGAGCGCCATAAGGCACCAACCACAAAGGAGCCACAAAACTCGAAGACTCTGAAACACAAGCGTCGAAGTACAACCGTCAGTACTACGTGCACAGTGGCAGTACAGAACGCTGCCGACCACACTGGACAAGGCAAACTTTACCTGCAACCACAACAGTCCTTGAGTCCTACGACTCTGAGTCAGGATCGTAGCACATGGCAGAACAAGCCGCCAATCGGTCTAATCCTAAGCCTGGAAAACGACGCTTCGCAAGAACCAAAACACAGAGACCTGAGGGAACACCATGAACCCTCACCACAACTAGACACACAGATCAAGGTAGAACGATACCTCGAAATGTCCAGAACTAACGTCTTGAATCGAACAAGGCCACCGAGACACAACGAGACTTCCTATCAACCACTAGGCCAACCTGGGTTGACGGGAACCAGACACGACACAGACAGATGCATCAACACATCCACCGTTGTCGCAGCACAAGCAAGCAAAACCACCAAGAACATAGGCAGCGGAGGACGACAACAATCTGGGCAGGGCAACTCATCAGTCGACTGCTAGGGAAACCCAATAGTCAAGAGATTGCCGCTACAAGACCAGAGACAAGGACAATGGTAGCTTCTAGATAAAATCGTTAGGGTACTACCACAGTCTAGGAAAGACCACACCTAGTCACCTAACCAACCAATTCGGCAAGCCACTGACAAATAACACCGCCCTAAATCGGGACCTAGAACAAACAGACATACGACACATAAACACCCGGCCAATACGGCCAACAAGACTATAACGCACCTACAGAGGAGCGCTATAAGACCATAACGCACCAGAGGAGGGGCGCTATGCACAACAGACCTGAAATTACACTCAACAATATAACGCGCCTACTCAGGGACGTTATACCCACATAACGCGCTGAACATGCCGCGTTATGCTCCACAGACCAACACAAAGTATAACGGACCACCTCTGTCACGTTATACAGACATAACGCACGCGGAGAGATGTGTTATACCCAACCAGAAACCAAAACGAGTAGCAACAGGCTACAGGCGCATAGCGAACCACATGTTGTCCGTCACAGCCACAAAATGCACTGGGCGAGGCGTGTCATGCCAACCCCTCAACCCAGACAAAGCCACAATCAGTGGGACCATAATGGCTCTATGCCTGTGCGTCATCCAATGCATGACGCATGGGTAGAAGTCCGTTATACAAACTGACTGACCCAGTCTTCGAGGCAGGCACGGTTAATGAGAGTTCTGACATGTCAGAACCTCAGATTCCACCGACCATAACGCACCTGGGCAGGGGCATTATGTCTCACATAACGGTCTAGGTCCAGTCCGTTATGCTCCAAAGCCTCTAAAGATCAAAAATGACACGCGATGCATAACGGTCTATCGCGCGACCGTTATGTAGCATAGCGGTCTCTGGTAGGACCGTTATGCCAACCCGACGGTAGAAACGGTGGAATGGCCGATTCGGCCCGTTCCACGTCCCATGCGCGCCAAAACGCAAGGGAAACACATCCATTCGGTAGGAAATCCTTCCAGGATTCCAAAAACACCACATGCGCACACCGAAACGCATGAAAACGCGAGATCCGGGCAATTTAGACAAATCGACCCAAATCAAGTCACCGAGGTTCCCGGACTCCTACCGGCCCCAAATGACAACCAATTGACACGAAATTGGTGGGGTTGGGATCCTGACATCCCAGCGGTCAGTTTGACACTAACTACGCTACGAGAGGTTGCCAACACCCCGTATTGCTTGGAGAAGGTGCCTGTGTGGGTGGAAGGGTGGAACTTACCAGCCAGGCTCTATGCGTTACCGTTTCAGAACTTTGATGTGATTTTGGGCATGGATTGGCTCGAGGCTCATCATATCTTGGTGGATTGCGGCTCGAAGAAGGTCTACTTTCGACAACTCCATGGACCCACCTTCTGTTATCGAGGTATCCGATCTTCCTCTTCTCGCTTGCTTATTTCGGATATTAGGGCTCGTCGTATGCTTGATGTGGGTTGTCAGGGTTTCCTTGCTTCTGTGATTTTGGTCGATCGGCAGTGTCCGGATGTGGGGAACATTCCTGTTGTGTGCGAGTTTCCCAATGTTTTTTCCGAGTAGTTACCAGGGTTGCCACCGCAGCGAGAGATTGATTTTGTGATTGAGGTGGTACCAGGTACGATGCCTATGTCGAAGGCCCCCCCTTTTTTTTTACTAAAGTGATACTTGCAAGGAACGAGGGGAGAAGCTCGACCCCTGCCGCCCTGCAAGAGATTTAATAGAAAGATAAGCAGTAGACAAAGAGGTGGGGGCACAAAGGACAGCGAGGTCCAGGGGAGGGGGATAAACCCAAAACAACAGCATACATAGAAGGGGCAAAGCGTAAGAGAAAGAGAACACAGGAGCAAGAAGCAGCTCAAGGAGGCTCGAAGTCGCGGCTCGGGGAGGAGGAAAGCGGATGACGTTGCGACCGTCGAGGGCCCACGGTCTCTGACTGGCGCAGCGGTCGACCACGACCGACGAAGTTAACAGGAGCAGTGATGTCGAAAGGATTAGCGGGAGGCCAATCAACCCCATGAATGATGAGGGGCTTAGTAATCCCGGTAAACATGAAACGATCAGGATCAGCAGAAGTCAGGGATGCGGATGGAGGCGAAGCCACTGGAGGCTGACGGGGAGGAGGAGGAGAGCCATCGTCATCAGGGACCGCCCGTCGCGCGGCTCGCTTCACAGCTTGAGCGAAGGAGAGTCGCGGAGCTACCGGGGAATGAGGTTGGACCCTTGTCAGGGTAGTTGATGCGGCCGGCGAGGGAGACATAGTGGAGCTGGGGGCGGCTGGTGACCAGGCAGGAGCCCCAGCATTAAGCCCAGCCGAGGGAGCAGGAGCCCCCGCATTGGGCCCAGCCGAGGGAACCGGTGGAACGGAGGTCACCCACGGAGGCACAGCATCGGGCGCTGAGAGGCCCAGGACAACGGAAGCACTTAGAGGCGAGCAGTGGGCTGAAACAACCCCCTCGGTAGGGGAGCTACCCGAGGCGGACAAACCAAGAGCCACGGAGGGCGCAACCAAGAGCCACGGAGGGCGCAGGAGGTTGCTGTGGGCGAGCACAAGCGCGACGGGAAGTCGGCTTGGTGACTAGTCGGGGCGAGGCGAGAGAATCTGGCTCCAGACCCGGCACCAGGAGGACTTGCACGATTGGCTTGGAGGTGGATGACGGCTTCGATAAGGAAGACGCAGCAGGATCCTCCCGAGGGACACCCCGCCGAATAGGGGCCCCATCCCCACCAGGAACGGTAGGAGCAAGGGCCACCACGGAAGGTGGGAGCGGGTCGTCCACAAGAGGGGCCTGGGAGGGGAGAACCCCATCCACGGCAGGTAGGGTGGGGGCTCCTCCGGAGGAGGGAGGCGTGGCAGGCGGCTCCGAGTCTGAATCAGCACAGGCGACGGATGATCCGAAGGGCAGAAGACGGTAGGGATGGAGGAAGCCGGGTGCCAAGCTTGGAATCAACCTCGGCGGGGATTCGAACAGGGGCCTGCTGAAGACCCTCCACACCAGCAGAGGGCATGTTCGCAACCTGCAGTGGAAGGTCCGCCAGCGACTGTGGAGGAGGCACGCTGTTAGTGTTGGTGTGCTACAGGCCAATTGCGGGTCGGGTAGGCCCAATAGTTGTACGATCTTGTTCATTAGTAATAAAGTGATATTTGAGCGTAAATATGTGATTGTTTGCTCTCGATGAAATCTTTGGTCGGGAAACCTATTTTCCACGCGCCTCTCTCTCTCATGAGACTTCAGATATAAATAGTAGACCTGTTCATGTCGTTAATAGACGATGAACTTTAAAGATTTAAGACAGAGACAGAGACAGAGAGAAAGAAGAAAAAGATAGAGAAAGAGATTGTGAGATCAGAAGAAAGCCAAGCTCGAGAAGAGAGAAGAAGAGTGAGTGAGATCGAGATAAGAATCTGAAGCTCCTGAAGATCTATTCTACTAGTCTTTGGATCAAATCCAAGCTAGTTTGTTCCTGCGAGAGCAATACTACAATGGGTTTCATTTCCAGCTTTCTGGTGCCATAGTTTTTATGTTTTTTGTTGAATTCTTGTTCTAAGCTATGTATTAGCGGAGGCTAAGCTGTATTGCCCAGTGGTTAAGCTGTTTGTCAGTGGTTGGCTTAAGCTGTAATGCACAGCAGTTGAAGCTGTGAATCAGTGGATTGTTGGCAAGCTATGAAGCCCAGCCATTTAAGCTGTGTATCAACGGAAGCCACACTCTGGTTGGAGTGTGGGGTGGATGTAGGTCAACAGACTGAACAACCTAAAAATCACTTGTGTCATGTGATTGAATGTTCTTCTGTGTGGCCTTTCGAACGAATCACCAAACACAGAAAAGTCATCCATAAACACTTCAAAAGATTCCCCCACCATTTCAGAAAATATCGACATCATGCATCGCTGAAATGTGGCAGGGGTGTTACACAGCCCAAATGGCATTCTTCTAAAAGCAAATGTGCCATAGGGGCACGTGAACGTTGTCTTCTCTTGATCTTCCGGGTAAATAGCAAGCTGGTTGTACCCGAAATAGCCATCCAAAAAGTAATAGTACTTCTGTCCTGCCAGTCTCTCCAAAATCTGATCTATGAACGGTAGTGGAAAATGATCTTTCTTTGTAACTGAATTTAATTTTCTGTAATCAATGCAGATTCTCCACCCTGTTGGTAATCGTGTAGGCACTTCATCTCCTTTCTCATTTGTTACAACTGTTAGCCCTGACTTTTTGGGAACAACTTGAGTTGGGCTGACCCACTTGCTATCAGAAATGGGATATATGATCCCGGCATCCAACCATTTGACAACTTCTTTCTTTACTACCTCCTTCATACTTGGATTCAGCTGATGCTGCATCTCTCTGCTCGGCTTGGCATTATCCTCTAAGTAAATGTAATGCATATACACATCCATACTAATACCCGTCAAATCTGCCACTGACCAACCTACTGCCCCCTTGTGCTCCTAAAGGACATCTAGGAGTTGGGATTCCTGAGCAACAGTGAGGTTGGAAGCAATGATTATGGGTAGTGTTTGGTCAGGACCAAGATAAGCATACTTTAAAGAATCTGGCAGAGGCTTCAATTCTAGAATGGGCGGCTGATCCAAAGATGGAAGAATTGGTTCGGCTTGCAGGGGAGGGAGTGGCTCAACTCTAGTGTAGGGTGCACTAGAAAGAGGAGAATTCTGGAGCATGCTACCCTCTTCTAAACATTCCTCATTAGCTTCCGTACTTTCTTCAATCAATTCCTCAATGACATCAATGACGTTACATTCCTCCTCATGGTCCGGGTACTGGGATGCCTTGAACACATTTGAAGAAACCTTCTTACCTCTGAAAGAAATATCCATCATTCCTGTGGCATAGTTTATATTGGCCTTCGCCGTAGCTAGAAACAGTCATCCCAAAATAATTAGAGTGTGCTTTAATTCCTAGGACGAGGCCATATCCAAAATAAGGAAATCTACTGGGAAATAACATTTATGCACTTTCACAATCACATCTTCCAATAGACCCCTCGGAGTCTTCACGGACCGATCCGGCAGTTGAAGGATTATAGATGTCGGCTTCAACTCCCCCAGATCAAATTGCTCATATATAAAGGTGTGCAATAAATTTACACTGGCTCCAAGGTCCAGCAATGCTTTATCGTAGCTCAAATGTGCATTATTGGAGTCTATTGGACTAAACTTGAATTTGCTAAGGATTGAATTTCATATTCTTGATCGGAGCAAAGCATTGAACTCATGTATGGCTTGCTTGCAATGTGACTAGAAATTATTTTGAGTGGATTGTTCACTTACTCTATGAACTCCAAATTAGTTGTATCATGCAATGGTGAATGATGCTTGAAACTCCTTCACAAGTCTTCATGGTTTTATTAAAGAAGGTGGAATGCAATGGGTTATTTTGTAAGGTTAATGTTGATGAAAAGCTAATTTTTATCCTTGTGTTTTTGCAGGCTGGAAGACCTCCTAACCATCACATTTAATCTTGTCAAAATAATGGTAAAGTTGGAGTTTTCATTTTTAGCAAAATGGGTCATTGGGCATTCTGAACAGGCAAGTGTCGACACCTAGTGTCGACATCTGCAAATAGAACACTCTGTCTGGGCATTTCCAGAAACAAGGCCAGGAGGTGTTGACACCAGGTGTCGACACCTGCTTGAACTGGTGCTGGCTGCTGCACTTCCAGCAAGCCAGGACACCAGGTGTTGACACATGGTGTCGACACCCAGTGCCCAGGCATTCTGATTGGGGTTTTTGTAAAATGGAAAGCACCAAGTGTCAACACCAGGTGTCGACACTTGTGTGGCGCCGTGAAATACGACTTTCACGACCACGGCCCAGAAGTCCAACCAATCTGGTCCATCCGCCTTGAATCACTCCAGGATTCCTGGATCTTGTCCCAGAGGTGTCCCTTGACCGTCCTGGAAGCATAAAACCATCTCTTTGGGTCGCAAACCAAAATTAAGGTGTGAGATCTGAAATATTTTCTTTTGTTCTAACCCTTGTGAGTGCAGGGTTGCAATAGCAGCTGCAGCAACTTCTTCCACCTTGATCTGAGAATGAAAGTGAAGGGAAGAAGCTAGAAACAAGTCTCCAATCGACCTCCAACTGGAAGCTGCATGGGGAATCAAAGCTGCAACACCGTTCGGGCAACATTTATCCATTCCTCTTCAAGAATGGTCCTCATCCTACAAAAGTGCTCAAGCACATTCGAAGGAGAGAAAGGGGGAGCTCTAAATCACATCAAATCTTCTCTACTCTGATCTTCTCAAGTCTTTGCTGATTGTGTTTGAATAATTGTTGTAATCCTTGAATATTTTGAACTACATTCATGTGTGTGTGCTCGTGATCGGAGATACGAGTGTGTGTGTGTGTGTGGTGGCCAAGATCGACTGCTCTATGTGTGTCGACTGTCATTATAGCATGTGTGTGTGGCTCACTTCATAGTGGAGTATTAATCCTCACGTGTGAGGGGTGGATGTAGGGGACGCATTTATGTACCTGAACCACCTAAAAATTCTTGTGCCTCCATTGTGGTTTGTTTTATTGTGTAGTGTAACGAGTGGGCTTCACAGTTAGCTGAGTGATCTCTAGTTTTGTCATAGACTCCACACCTTCATTTATGGGTACTCACGAGAGAGATCCTGTTCTGGTGAGGCTGAGTGCTTGTGTGTCTAAGACACCTTCAATTTTGTGAGTTTAAAGATTTCCAACGAACATCTCATTGGGTAAATAATTTTTATTTGGCCAATCAATTCACCCCTCCCCTCTTGATTACCACCATTCGGGACATAACAATTGGTATCAAAGTGTTGGTCTCTGTTTAACTCGACCACACAGTCAAAGAGCTAGATCCCATTAGATGGCAAATAAGGGGATGATGCCCGAAGGACATTCCATTCAAAGGCCTCCATTCTTTGATGGATCTAGCTACCCATACTGAAAAAATAGGATGTATGTTTTCCTACGAGCCCATGACTATGATGTGTGGCGTGTCATAAGTAAGGGTCCATATGTCCTATCTGAAAATAAGGATGAGTGGGATGAAGAAGATATAAAGAAGTGTTCAGCAAACTTTAAAGCCATGATTATAATTCAGTGTGCCATTCATGCTTAGAAATTAGAAAAATTCCTAGTTTTCTTTCTATTTTAACCTCAACCCCCTCTCTCCCCTCTCATTTCTCACCCTCCTTTCTCTCTCTCATTTCTCTCCCGTCTCTCGACCTCTCAGCGCGGGGCACGCCACCGTGCGGAGCTGGCTGAGGCGGGGACGCGTCGGGAAGATCGGTAAGCGGGATGGAGCGGCAGTTTGAGCGTGACGTGGCACGATCCCTCGGTGGATTCTGAGAATCGGCGCGGTTCGTATTTTTGCGATTTCGGCATGGTTTAGTCGCTTCGGCGTGCGAGATCTTCGGTGGAGGTAGGGGGACGATTCCCTAGCGCGTGTATTCTATTTTCCCACAGTTTTGCGTTCTACGGTGTGAGAACGGGCGAGTTTAAGCTCGTCGGGGTTTTGTCGAGTTCGTAGGCCTCGCTGGAAATGGTGACGGTTCTGCAATCGGTTGGAGGCAATGGACTCCTGGGAACATTAGCATTCCATTGATACTAGTTTCACGTCGATTGGCGGTCCTGCTTGACCATGGGGAGCGTGGGAAGTTCGGTGACCCCTTTTGGGTGATTTCGTTAGAATCGCCAGTTTCTTGCGATTCGTGCGTCGTTTTGACTCCGGTCGGAGCCCATGTTATTGTGTGTGTGTCCATGGCTGTATCCCCTTCGTTTCGGCACAATGGGGCGTGGAAAGGTCAAGATCGGGCCAACCCCACGGGTGGTTCGCCGTGAGGATGGATGGTCGAACCAGGTGCCGTCCATGCCCATGGGTGCCCAGCCATGGGCCGTTCATCCTCGTGAGTCTTGGGGCATGTGCGGTCGCACGATAGACCGCACATGGGTTGTGCGGCCCAGTAGGGTCCGCGTATCCCCCCCTTGGGCGGCCAACTTCTAGCCGCCTGTCTTCCGTTTGGGTTGAGCGACCAAGATCTGACCGTTCATCCCAGTTGGCCCTTGGTCAACACCTGTGTGTTGGTCGCTTTGGGTGGTTTGGTCAAAACCGTATTGACTGACACTGTAGTAAGTCGGTTCCGTTCGGCGGTCCGGTCAAGACCGCATTGACCAGGAACTGTTTGGGTCGTGGGCTTGTGCGGCCAAGACCTGACCGCACATCCCCTTGGGCGGTTTGGCCTTGATCGCACATCCCCCCTATGGGCGGGCTGTCCTTGGCCGCCCATCCCCTTTGAGCGGGCGGTCCCTGGCCGCACATGCCCTTGTGCGGTCTGCCTAGAGCCGCTCATCCCCGTGTGTTATCAGTTTGCTTTAGTGGGTTGTCCCGTGACCATTGGAGTGTTGTGTTGGACTCCGGTCGACCCGGTTGTGACCCAGTGGTCTACCTTCGGTCTCGTAAGTGTCCCAGACATCCCGTGGGTTCCGTGACTGTGATTTCGGGGATGTTTGGATGTCCCGTGCTACCTCGATTAGCGTGTCGTGGGTCTCTCCGAGAAGCATTTCCGTGTGGGCCATGTGTGTTGCCTTGAACTGTGAGTTCAGTCAACCAGCCTGGGGCTAGAGATTTTTTGTGTCTCCCTTGGATGAGGGATTAACTTGACAGTTTGTGAGCTACCTTGAGAACCGTGTTATCATAGTTTCAGACCTAAGGACTAGGCTAGATTGACGGTATTGTACCATCGCGTTCAACGGTCTTGGCCCCAAGTCTCGTGACTCAAGGACCGTTGGGTTAATAGGTCTAGTGGACTATCCAGAGTTTGGTGGCCTCGAGCTACCGGTTACTTCGCGTTACTCGCGATGGGTGCATGTGTGGCTTTCTTTGTTCACGTCAGTGACCCTCCACTAGTCACAACCTTCTTACGGCACGCGCGTGCTGACCTACCGGGGAGTGGTGGAGCGGTATACCCGAGTTAGACGGTGAGTAGGCTGGTTACCGTAGGTCCCCCATGTACAGTCGAGTCTGGGCTTAGGGGGAAATACCAGCTAGAGGACAGGCCTAGGGCGTATGGTCTGAGTGTGCACACGGGCCTCAGAGCCCGATTACATGTGCTTGCAAGCCACAGGATAATTCCATCATTTGTGACGGTCCCCGGGTCATTGCGTTATTGTATGGGTAGTTCTGTATCCATACATAGTGTCCATCAGAGAACCTGTGACTCAACAGGATGCCACTCGAGGGGCGTCACAATGTCTACCCATCATAAGACAGTGTCCAGGTCAGGATAGTAGGGGTGCTGTAGGCACCGTTGTGCTAGAGCAGTTGGGCGTCACCCAGGCTGAGGCGACCGAATGACATAGGCACAACTTCTCACTAGAGCGGCCAGGCGCTATTGAGATCAGAGCGGTTGGACAACGTGAGCATCGCCATGACTGAAGTGACCAATAGCTGTTGAGCTCAAGATTGCCGGGTGCCGTGGGCACTGGTGGGACTGAAGTTGTTGAGTGATCAGGTGTCGCAGCTCCCGATGTGATTGAAGTAGCGGGAAGTCAGGTGCCGGGAGCGCCGCTGCGACTGAGGCAACTGAGTAGTCAGGCGAAACGGGCCCTGATATGGCTGGCAGTCAGGTGCTGGGGGCACTATTGTGACTGAGGTTGTTGAGCGGTCGGGCACTGGGGGCCCCGATATGACTGGGATAGCTGGCAGTCAGGTGCCGGGGGCACCATTGTGACTGAGGTTGTTGAGTGGTCAGGTGCCGCGGGCTTCGACGTGACTGGAGTAGCTGGCAATCGGTTATCGTGGACACCATTGTGACTGAAGGAGATGGGCACCAAGAGACCTCGATAGTCATGCCCATAGAGGCAGAGGCTTGCCACGTCGCCTTGTGGCCAGACTCAGAAAATATGCCCATTGTACGGGTAACGACACTGTGGGCAGGCTTATCGAGATGACACCAAAGTGGCGGGCGATAATCGAGGTGGGGAATCAGACTGGGCCCTTTGATTGAGCAACGTCTGATGGTGCCCGATCATCAAAGCAGAGATTGGGACGGACACTTTCATGCAGCAACATCAAAGGTCATGCATGAATACCGAGGCAGGGCTGAGCAGGGTGCTCTCGTCGAGCAACATCTGGGGGCCGTGCATGATAATCGAGGTAGCGATCGGGCAGGGTGCTACCATCGGATGGTGCACAATAATTGGGGTAGGGACTGGTAGTGGCGCTCTCATGAGGCCGCATCTAGGTCGTGCAGGAGCACCGAGGCAGAGCCGAGCGGGGTGCTTTCATGTAGCAGCATTTGGGGTCATGCACGAGTATCGAGGCAAGGCCAAGCAGGATGTTCCCATGAAGTGATATTCGAGATCGTGCATGATCATCGAGTCAGGGCTAGACAGGGTGCTTTCGCCAAGCAACATTTGGGGCCATGCACGATTATCGAGATAGGGTCGGGTGGAGTGCCTTCATCAAGTGACGTTTGACGATGCACGATTTTTGAGGCAACAGCTCGGGCAGAGTGCTTTCATACATTAGTGTGAGGGTGATATGCGATTGTCACAACAATACCCAAATAGGGCGTGTTCGTCATTGCCAGGGCCGCACTTAAGGGGGCTTGTTACTTGGCTAAAGGCTGGAGGGGGCACAGTCATGCAGCATGCCCTCGGCATGAGCGTAGCGAACACAAAACTAGCCAACCAAGCCCTCCATGCACCATTCATAGTCCGGGGGATGAGCTCCAAGCATCTTATCGCCCTTGGGCACCCATGGGGGGGTTTTATAGGGGTAGGAGATAGGTTTAGGTAGACCAACTCGAAGGGTATGAGTTGGTCCAGGCAAAGGGGGGCTTTACCCGGGGTTGACCAACCCTTTTTAGCAGTTGACTGGGCTTCTGAGAATGCGGTCTCCTAGGGGACCACGTTCAGCATGAGTGCGCCAGGGGGTTTAAACGGGGTTGACTGGGGTTTGACCCCAAAGAATGTTGTTGCCAGAGCGACCGCATTAAAGAAAAGATATTTTGGTCTGCATAAAGGGTGTGTATGTTGGTTGGAAGGGCTGGGGGCAATAATCAACTTATCTTCTTGATGGGAAGTCAAATCCAAGATGAATATTGCTAGTCCATCCCCCCCAGGTCCTAGAATATCATATTGAAGAGGCTCAACTAGCAGGGGAATCAAATGAGAAGGAAGCATGAGCCCAGAATCTAACACATCCAATGATTCAACCTTCATGGGATGGGGCTCAAGGGTCAGATCAAATGTGAAATTCTCTAATAAAATCTCGTCATCACACTCATCACTCAATTGAAGATTTTCAACCAAATTTTCCAATAATGGGGTGGGTAGATGAAATGTAATTTTTTCCAACAAGGCTCCACAATCTTGATCTTCAAGGGGAGGAGGATATTCAGACTTTGTGTTAATTGAATCAACAAGATTATTAAGTACAAAACAATCCTCCTCGACATGTATATCCACAATTGAGTTATTTGGGGCACTAATCTTCGCATTGATATTCTCAAGCTCAAAACATTCAGAGAATGGGGTGATGATATCAATATGATCATCTTTAATTTTCAATCCACTCCCTAATTCCTTCCCTTCCTTCATTATGGTATTGCTGGTGCACTCTGCTGTGTCACTGTGCCCCTTGTGCTTCGATGATGGAGTGTTGTTTTGATGATAGCAACTTATGATGGAGCGTTGTGTTGATGATTTGATGATAGGAACTTCTTGAGTCACTTCTTTTGTTAAACAATTAAGTGCTTGATTATGTGATCATTGCGAGACTGCTAAGCATAATGAGTGCTGTGTTTGGTATGCTTGGTAGTGTCCTGCCTGTTGCAGTTGTTGCTGCAAGTCTATGCATTTAGGAGAGTCATTGTTTATAGAAGGTCTGTCAGTGCATTTAGGAGGTCTGCATTGTCCAAGTCCATGCACGTTTGGGTCTGTGTGTGTCACCTGACAAGTCCATGCATGTCTTAGCATACACTTAGAGTCAGTGTATATGCTCAATGCAAGTCCGAGCTTGTTACACGTCTTTTAGGCTAAGTCGGTGCATGGTCAGAGCAACTACTGTAGCAGTCCCTGCGTGCAGAGTCTTCAAAGTGCATCATATAAGGTTAACACATGAAATCACAAAGTCCATGCACATTCTACAGACTTACATTTCTCAAGTCTGTGTATACTTGATCATCTGCATGGTTGGTTTGTGGCAAACAAGTTTGCTGTTTGACATTCATAGTCCGTGCACACTTTATTCAAAACAAAGTCCATGCATCTTGTTCCACCCATGTCCGTGCATATTTCATTGTCATTTCCCAAGTCCGTGCACATTTTCGTTTGCCCATGTGCATACCAAAGTCCATGCATTTTTCTTCTTCGAAACAAACCAAAGTCCGTGCATACATAAATCCATGCACATTCTTTGTTTCACTCCATGTGAAGTCCGTGCACTTCTGTTCATACCAAGTCCGTGCATGAACAATGCACGTCTTGGGTCTACATGCTGTAGTATTATCCAAGTCCGTGCACAGACAACTCAGTGCACTTTCTCACAAGTCCGTGCACAGTTTGGCTTTGTGTTAAAACAAAGTCCATGCACAAACAACTCTGTGCACATTTTGCATTTCCAACTGAGTCCATTCATATATCTTAGTCCATGCACGTTTTCAGCAAAACAGGTCTGTGCACGTTACACTTGCTAAAGTCCGTGCATCTTTTTGACTACCCCAAGTCCATGCAGTTTGTGTTGATATCCGTGCACATCAAACCCCGTGCACATTCTAGACTTAGTTAGTTTGCTGTTGTGTTGCATGATCTATTAAGTCCGTGCACATTTTATCCTTCAAGTCCGTGCACATCAAACCCCATGCATATTTTGGACTTAGGTTGATTGGTATTGGGTTGCATCGTAAGTCCGTGCACGTTTTACCCTCCAAGTTCGTGTCTTTTGTATCTGAAGTCTGCATCTACTGTTGCAAGGTCCAAGCATATAGAAGTCTGTGCACATCTCATGTCTGTGCACATTAAACCTTGACGAAGAGGACTGGCGCACCCCAAGGGGAAAAGCTGGGACGAATGTACCCCTTGGCCAGCAACTCCTGCAACTGTGCCCTCAACTCTCTCAACTCAGCGGGAGCCATACAGTAGGGAGCCTTCGCCAAGGGTCCCGCACCAGGCACAATCTCGATCACAAAATCGATCTCCTGCTGGGGAGGCAACCCAGGCAAATCCTCGGGGAACACATCAGGAAACTCACACACCACCAGAATGTCCCCCACATCTGGACACGGTTGGTCTACCAAGACCACAGAAGTGAGAAAACCCTAACAACCAGAATCAAGCAAACGATGGGCTTGAATAGCAGAAATGTAAAAATGAGGAGAGGTAGAACGGATACCTTGGAAGTAGAAGGTCGGCCTACGAAGATGCTGAACGTAGACCCTCTTCGTTTCACAATCCACCACCGCTCCGTGGGCCTCAAGCCAATCCATGCCCAAAATCACATCATAGTGCCAAAGCTACAATGCGTACAACCTGCCTGGCAAACTCCACCCTTCGATCCAGATCGGAACCTTCTTGAAGCAAAACAGAGTGGCCATGAAGTCACCAGATGGTAACTCCACCATCAAATCACAAGACATCTGAGAGATCGGATCCTCAACACTCTGTGCAAAATCCTCTGAAATAAATGAGTGCGATGCACCTTAATCAAACAAAACTCACACTGCGTAACCCAAAATCATAACAGTACCTTCGACAAGCTGTGATGACTCTACCTCTACCTTGGTCATGTGGGAAACCTGGCCTCGAGCTCTCTACCTGCCCACACTCGCTGACCGTGGCAGTGGCGGATACTGCCCCTGCTGCTGTGGGTACTACTGCTACTGCTGAGGAAACTGGGGTGGCTGACGCGACCGCTGTGGACAGTCACGCGCCATGTGATCCGGTTGGCCACATCTGAAACAGATCACCGGTGCCGAACACTGCCTGCCTGGATACGACTCGCCACAATGGGGACACCCCGCACGAGAACCACTGACTAACGCCTGTCGCTGCAAAGGTGCTGGCTACTGAACACTGCCCGAAGAAGCCTGCTGCTGCTCTCGGCCCTCCTTCTTCTTCTTCCGGAAACCCTTCCCGAAGAACCTCTTGATCTTGGCACCGAAAGATGCAGAACCCGCTGTTGAAGCTGCTGGAGTCGAATCTCCCAAACTACCAGAAGGAAGCTAGAACGTGCTCTGCTACTGGGTAGTCGTCTGGTGGATACAGCCTGACAAGGACTACCCCTGGCTAATTGGTCCTCGTGTCCTCTGCATATCTAGCTCTAAAGATGCCGCAATATGAGAAGCCATCTCCAAATCAGAGGCAGCATTCGTGATCAAATGGTGCCTCAGCTCCTGCCTCAAGCCTTGGATGAACTGCTCGGTCTTCACTCTCTCATGCTCCATGATGTGAGGTGCATAACGAACTAGCGTAACAAATCGGGCTCTGTACTACAACATGGACATGTCGCCCTATACCAGCTCCAAAAACTGACGCATCCTTTGCGTAGCAACGTGCTCTAGGCAATAAGCACGCTCGAAAGCATTGACAAAGTCACTCCACAAGATCTGCTCAAGGGGGCGAGACTGAAAAGACGTCTTCCATGCGGAAGCCCACCACTCTCGAGCTGTGTCCTGCAACTACTTACAAGCTAACATCACCTTGCCCTCCGCAGTACACCGCATGGAACTGAACACCCATTCCATCTCATCGAGCCATCTCGGAGCCAAATCAGGGTCTGGCTGGCCGTCATAGTAAGGTGGATGGAACTGCATGAAATCCCTCAGTACACGGCTTGGCCCACCCCTGGTCGATGAGCCCTCACTAGCCTCTCCGTCGAACTGCTGCGACATAAGCTGGTACATGCCACGAAAGAAATCCTCGGCCCCCGGAACCCTCGCAGTATCCACTGCCTCGGTGGCCGCTGGTGGCACTCTGCTCTGCTCCTCCTGCTCCTGCCTACCAGACCAGATCTGAGACTGCAAACAACCATGTTCAAAATTCTACCATCAAAATTCTTGCCTTGTTAAAATTCTTGGAGGCACAAAGGTCGAAGGATTTCAAGAGAGCTTTTCAACGACACTGGTTTTGTGTCGATCTGACATCATGGTAGATCACAGTGACGGATCTTGCTGGACCGCGCGCTGAAAAATAGAAGTTTCAAGTCCAGGGCAGCAAACTCCAACAATTGGCGATCGGAGCTGCGCGACCTCTGACCGGTGATCCAGCCTGGTCGCCGTCCAGGGAAGCGAGACACTAGGTGCTACCATCACAGCGGGACCCACCCTGTCAGGTCTCGAGGACTGAGCAGCACATGGGCCCCATGGACCCGCAGATCGCGTCATCCGGATAGCACCAAAATGTGGGTTTCGACACCGTTGGAGCGACATCAAGATGCTACCCGTCAACCCACTTCTCGTTACTCCCGGGCCACACATGTGACTTGTTACCTCCCTACGTGGAGTGGGTCGAAACATTTGTACCGCTGTAATCTTTGTTAACTGGGAGTATGGATTTGGCCGGGGTCATCTTCCCCACGCCGGGAGCGTTGAGGTAACGGTCTAACTTCTTGGCATTATTTTGCTTAGCTAGTATATGGTCATATGTCACTATAAGTGCGATAGGATCCTAGCCCGTGAGTCTATGTCATCGCTGTGAGCAAGAGAGTGACCCGTCCCGGGACTCGATCCGAGCATGGAAGTGAGTCGACCACCCTTGACTCTGCCTATTTCTCAACCGCGCGGATCCACGCTATCCCTCACTTGGGACGACGAGTGAACTTGCATTTCTGTTAGCGACGTATAGCCTATAGGAACTCTTAGTGTTAGGCCAAGGTGTCTCTAGTGTTCACGTGTCTCTGGTCACGTCTCTATCTATAGTCCGAGCTTCGCATCACTTAGACTCGGTCCCTCAGTCTGTCCCGCATCAATAATACAGGTAGAGAACCCCTCTCGACCAATAATTTGGACTGCTATAGAGCAAGGAGAAATAACAGCATCAATGGTAAGACCCTCAGTGAGCAAGGAGATTGCCACCGGTCTCGCTTGAGAAGAAACTGGTACTAATACAAGGGAACTCCTCTTGACTGCCGCCATAGGCAATATGGGCTTATCATCCCTGCAATAGCCAGGGACTAGGACACAGACTGGCATGCGACAGATGAAATCTTGGAACTCGAAATGTATAACCAGTGAAGCATCATCCTGATTCAGCTCATTGTCACCCTGGCACCAAAGGTAATGCACACCCGCTTCGTGGGGCGAAAGTAGGTGGAGAAGAAATGAAGGTAGGAGGTGTGATAGGTAGTGGAGGAAGGATGGTGGCAATGAGAGATTCAAGTGCGGGAGGAGGCAAAGGCGGCAAGGACAATGTGGTAACGATAGGCTCAGGTGTAGGCAGAGGCAAAGGCAAAGGTGAAGGTGTGGCTTGCTCAGGCTCAGGCGATGAAGGTAACGGCGGGGAAGATGATGAAGATAGTGGAGATGGGTTAGGCAATGGAGATGGCGATGGAGGTGGTGATAAGGGCAATGGGGATCGAGATGGAGATGGAGAAGAGGGAGATCGTGGTGCCCACCATCGACGTATCGACACAACACATCGAGCGGCGTTGGTGGTAGAAGTAGTGGTGAGGGAAGTGGTGGTAGTAATAGGAGTGGAGGAAGTGGAGGTACTGGCCTGAGCAAGAGCTTGGGTGTGTGGAGGTGATGGACATGGGGTAGGAGATGGAGATGGCATAGGAGATGGGGACGAAGATGATGGAGCAGGTGTGGCACTAGATAAAGGATCACGGGGGTGCCCCAGGTCTTGTAGTGGTGGAGATGGCTTCCTGGGCGATGCTTCTTGTTGTTGCTTGCTGCGAAGATCTGAAATAACTTTATGCATGGCGACCCAATCAATCCTCTTCTGATGTTCCAAGTTGTAAACATAATCCTGAAGCTCGGGGCAATCCTCGACCAAATGCCCCTGCTGGCGATGAAATTTACAGAACTGAAGCATATCCCCCACTGCGGGTTGGCAACGCATAATCGGAGGGAGCTATAGCTCATGAGTGGCCATCAAAGCCCTAAAAATATCGGTAAAACACTCCGACAACAGAGGAGGAGGAGCCCACTTTGGGCAGGGTGAATGCTGAGGGGTATGAGGTGGTGACGGAGGAGGTTGTAGCGATAGGAGTGGCAGCTGTAGAGGCAAGAGTGCTTGGCTAGTGGTAGAGAGATTTGGTGAAGGCATATGTGGAGAGGGATGAGGGGGTATATAGACGACATCCACCTACTCGGGATGTGGTGTTTTCTTGACTGGGGGTGGAGGAGGATGTGGGTACGAGGAGGTGGGAGGCTAACTCATGGAGGGTAGATATGTGGAGGTGGAGGTGGCATAAGGATATATGGTGGAAAGCTGACTCATGGAGGGTTGACTCATAGGAGCGTATGGTTGGCTTGTAGAGGGTGAGGTGCAAGTGGAGGTAGAGGGTGGAGAAGACTCAGGGTCAAGGGAACCCTGGAGCTGTTGGTAGATGAAGCGGGCTCACCTGTATAGTTATTGCTAGGAGGTAATGTCATTAAGGGCTAAGACGAACCGATATTCTGGCATTGCATTGGATATCAACATCTTGATCTACTCTGACTCCAGAATGTGCCCCGGGACTTGCGCGGCCAAGCGACGCCAGTGGTCAGCAAAGGTCGAGAAGTCCTCGTCAAGCTTCATCATTTCGTGGGTCAGATCCACTATAAAATACTTGGGCCCAACCTAGTCTTGAAACTGCTGAATGAACTTGTCTTAGACAGCTTGAAAACTCACAATATTCTCTTACGGGAGGGAGAAGAACCAATCCAGAGCCGGGCCTTCCAATGATAGACCAAATAAATAAGCCATCAAGCGTTGGTCATGTCGAAACTGGGCCGACTCATAAAGAAACTCCTTCAAGTGCACATAAGGGTCACCGGCTCCACCATAGCGACAATATGTGAGAATTTACAAAGATGGTGGGAGCTGAAGATTTTGAAATTCAAACAGGACACTCAAAGAGGATTTGGAATCGATCCAACGTTGAGGCTCATCAAGCTGGCGTTGGGTTTGAGCAATCATCTCTGGGGTAGGTAGAGATCGAGAATAGTGTGGGTCAATCTGAGTAAGAGGTTGTAAATTTGAACCTGGATTATAATAGGCCAAATGAGTGGATCCGGGCCGAGAAGGAGAAGAAGAGCCCATTCCAGGAGTGAAAGGATATGTGGGCCTAGAAGAAACATAAATGTGAGGATTCATTGGGCCGACAGCATAAGTAGGAGGGGAATAAGGCCCATTATGAGAATAAGGCCCATTAAGATGAGATGCAATGAGACGTTGGGCCTGGGCCGGGTCCATTTGATGAATAAGGCTTGAAAGATGGTGTTAGGCATGTATGTAACATGTTTAATTCTATTATTTTGATGATGTCTGACTATGACTCATTGATGAGTTTGACCTGCATTTGATAATGTCAACATTCATGCATTTCAGGTCAAGCCAACTTTGGCAACAAAATGTGTCTGTAAAGGTAAAGAGAAATCAATTAAGGCACAGTAAACAAGGCATTTGGTTGCATAGAAATCAAGATTTTGTCTGGGGACAACTAGAGGAAGAATGTCGACACCAGGAGTCGACACCTTTTTAACAAGGTTCTATCTGACATCTACAACACTAATGGCATCAATGCAGTGAGCTAGTCCTATAGGCCGAGCTACTGCAGCACACCGAGCATTGTAGCAAACTGAGCTACTATAGCAAACCAAGCAACTGTAGCAGCCCGAGCACTGTAGCTGGCTGAGCTACTATAGTAACCCAAGCTAAAGTTGGAGAAGGCCGAGCTACTGTAGCAATCCGAGCTTTTGAAGAATTCTGAGCACTGTAGCAGCCGGAGCACTAAGGCTGACCGAGCTACTGTAGCAGTCTGAGCTTCTGAAGAAGTCTGAGCACTGTAGTAGTCCAAGCTAAAGCTGGAGAAGGCCTAGCCACTGTAGCAATCCGAGCTACTATAGCAGTCTGAGCTTAAGTTGGAGAAGATTGAGCCACTGTAGCTAATCCGAGCGACTATAGCAATCAGAGCTACTGCAACAGCCCGAGTACTGTAGCACCACCAAGCACTGTAGCAGCCCGAGCTACTGCAGCGCTCCGAGCACTGTAGCGGCCCGAGCACTATAGCAGTCCGAGCACTATAGCAATCTGAGCTACTGTAGCAATCCGATCTATATGAAAGACGTCTGAGCTCATCTGAAGATGACCGAGCTATTGTAGCAGTTTGAAGCCACCATAGTAGTGCCGAGTAGAAGGTGAGCAGAGAAGGTGAGCAGAGGGACTATAGAGAAGAGAAGAGAGAGTATGATTGTGCTGAGCTAGAAAAAGGGGAATGCTCGCACATTGCTACGACAACTTCATTGAAGATCTCTATCTCTTTTCTCTACTCTACCTTCAACGGTTCGGAGGATTTTTGAGGATTAAAATAGAACCGTAAACCTCCAACAACATGGATTTTGCACTCCTCCCCCATCGGATCCCTCTCTTATCTCCCTTTCTCTCCCACTCATCTCAAAGGAAGAGGCCCCTCTCACACCCTTGACATCGACCCGACAGCCACCCCCATTCCCTCTACCGCGGCGACTACCACCGCCACCCTCTCAAGCCACCCTCACACTGCCGGCCACCCTTTCTCCCCACACTCACACCTCCACCTCCCACCGGCCTCTCTCCCCTTCACCTCCATCGCAGCCATCGCCCCACATTGCAGCATCGCCTTCCCCTCTCTCCAGGAGCACCATCCCAACACCACCTCTCTTTCCCTGGCAGCCTCCTCTCCACACCTGTCCCCTCTCCCATCGCTGGCCTCTCGCACCCACATTGGTTAACACCCGTCGCACCGAGTTCCCTCACTTCTCTCATTCTCCTCCATTCCCCACACGTCGCATTCCCATCTCCCGCGTGCCTCACCTCTCCTTCACACCACCTCCCACCATCGCATTCCCTCCCCTCACTACCACAACCACCACCATGCACCCTCCACCTTACTTTCTCTCTCTCAAACCCGCATGCACGTCGCCCCCACCTGTCACCATCACACACCCCTCTCTCCCCAGCTCACCACTCATGCACTCCCTCTCCCTCTCTCCCACAACGCAACCACCACACAACCCTACCTCTCTCACACTCTCACGCACCTCCTGAACATAGCACCACTACCGGCCTCTGTACACCCATCATCCCTGCCATGGTCACCCACCACCGTCCCCTCACCGCTCATGCCTGCACCGTCGATGCGGTGGAGGCCCTGCCCCACCTACTAACCCACCTCCGTCACAAGCCCCATCGTCTCCCTCGCCGAGCCCCCGTGCCCTCCCTCTCTCTCTCTAACCCCACGTCAACACAACCACCTCCACCTCCCCTCATAGCCGTCGTCGCCCTCGCCACTCCCCCACTACACTACATCGCCACCTCCCATCTCTCCTCCTCTCCCTTCTCCCCGCCGCAACTGTCGCCTCGAGCACTCTCCCACCTCCTCTCTCTCCATCCCACCTCCCTCTGCAATGGTCCCTCCAGCCTCCTCCCTCACCATGCACCTTCTCTCTCACCCTCGTCTCTCCATTGCACCCTCTCTCCCTCTAACCTGCCTACACCATCGCACCCTCTCTCCCCTTTAAACCCTACACGCCACACCATCACACCCGCCCGCCTGCACTTCACCACCATCGCCGGCCCCTCACCACCATAACCGCTGCCCTGCTTTCTCCATCCCGCTCTCTCTCTCTAACCCTCACACACACACACGTAAAGCACCGTCACACTCCCTCTCTCCTACCATGACCCCGTCGTGGTTCCCTCGTCGCCACCATCGTCGTACGTCTTCTCCTCGCCGCATCCACCTCCCCAAGCTCTTTCTCTCCCCTAGCTCCTCTCCACCTCCACGTGGCGAAGACCCCACCTTCCCCCTCTCACACTGTCGACCGTCTCTCCCTTTCTCCCTTCTCTCTCTAACACCACCGCAACCCCCCTTGCTCTCTCCACCCTCCACGCAGCGCCCATCGTCGCCCCTCACCCACTTGCCACTATCACTCTCCCTCTCCCTCTAACCCTCACATACACACCGCACCAGTCGCTCCCCCATCTCCCTCACACCCGCAACCCGCACACACCTCCCCTCCACCATGCACGTGTGCCTGCCTCCCTTTCCCACGCTCTCTCTATAACCTCTCTCTCACACCCCTGCGAGCTCCCCTCTCCTCCATCCACCCCCATGGATGGTAGCATCCCCACCTCTCCTCTTCCCCACCCTCCTCCATGGCGGCATCCCTCTCCTCTACCCTACTAACCCGCGAGGGACGACCCCCCTTCTCGCGGGGTCGACCCCTCTCTCTCCCCTCACAGTCTCTCTCCTCTCTCTCTCCCTCTCTCTCACCCCTCTCTCTCTCCTATCTCTCTCTCTCACCAACACAAGCACACACTTAATTTCTAATTAGTTCTTGCACGAGCGGACTGGCCTGGATTTGATCCACGGTCCAGTAGAAACAGATCTTCAGCTTCTTCTCCACGAGCTCTCTCTTTATCTCTCTTTCTCTCTTCTACTGCTCTCACATTCTCTTCTCTCTGTCTACAATCATCACTTCTGCTCTGCTGCTACTCTCTCTTTTTCCTCTCGAACTCTCTTCTCAGCTTGTCTCTCTTTCTTTTTCTCTTTCTTTCTTGCTACTCTACTCTCTGGTAATTCTTCTTTTCTTATTCTTCTTCTCTTTGCTTCTCTGTCCTGCTCTCTCACTCTTCTTCTTTTCTCTTCTCTTCTTTCTCTTTTCTCCAGACCACGCTCACTCTTCTCTGCTTCTGCTCTTCTAGAAATTATGCACGATCAATCTACTCTCCAAGAGGAGAGGTCTTCCTTTTATACCAGTAGCAAATGGGCGTGTGTCTTCCATGGATTTCTACCCTAGTGCTTTAACACGTGTCACGATCTTGGCACAGCATCAGATCTTGGATCACATGCCACCTTCATCTTCCACGAAATAACATCTATCAACACAGAAACAAATATTAGTTTAGTTAAAAGATGTAACTCGACCAGAGAAAGATGCACGGAGTATGTTTAGACATGAAGACTGACTGCCATAGAAAGTGCATAGACTTGCTGTAGCTAAGGCAGCCATAGCACAGACCTGCTCGGACTTACACTGTCTTAGCTACAGTGTCTGCTCTGACATTACTAGACAGTGAGCAAAAGATGCACGGGGTTGGTTTTAGCTAACATGCACGGACTAGGTCCAATGTGCACGGACATTCTAAGGACATACACTGTGGTTGCTACAGTGTATGCTCCGACTCTAACATGCAATGAGCAAAATGTGCATGGTTGTAATTATATGTTTGGACTTGCTGGTGAGAGACTAAGGCATATGCTCGAACATGCTGAGAAGGGCTTGTATGTAGAAAATGCATGGGGTTTGATGTGCACGGGGTTTGTGAAGAAGTGCAAGGACTATAGGAAACTTGCATGAGGTTTAACATGCACGGACATAGAGAAGCTCAGACTTAAGCTAAAAGGCTATGTGCACGAACTTTGCAGAAACGTGCACAGACATAAGTGAACATGCACGAACATTGAGTTGCTCAGACTTTAGCTCATCACAAAAAGTGCACAGACTTTCCAGAGACGTGCATGGGCATGACTTAGACGTGCACAGTGTTTGTTCTGGTCTAGAGATGAGAAACTGCACGAACATTGAGTTGCTCAGACTTAAGCTCAACATAAAGTGCACGGGCTTTATAGAGACATGCACGGACTAGATTTAGACATGCACGGGGTTTGTTTTGATCCAGAGAAGAGAAACTGCACGATCTTTGTGAACTAGAGTCAAAACATGCACGGACTTAACGAGACAGTGCACGGACTTAACAAGGGTGTGCATGGACTTGGAAGAGGACCTGTATAAGGCATCCACGGACTTGGAAGTGTCTGTCTGGACTTGGGTTTTAAAGAAAAAATCATTTATGGACTCTATGATGAAGGGAATGTACACTGACTTGGTCGAACAATGTGCATGCACTTAGATATATCCCTAGACTTACAGTCTGCACGGACTTATGCGACTATAACATGCATGACTATCAACTTGCACGGACTTGTGACTATAACATGCATGACTCTCAGTTGGATAATGTGCACTGACTTGAAAGTGCACAGACTTGGTAAGCATAGAACAAGAGTATGCATGGACTATATCAAGACTTGCAATGACTTAGTGTGAGACATGCATGGACTTGTGATTTCATGCCTTAACCTTATATGATGCACCTTGAAGTGATTGGAATCGACTCCGAGCCTGTACCTTTTATTTTTGTATTTCTATCCTTTTTATTTATTTTTTATATCCTAGGGAAGTAGATTCACAATTGTAAGGCTTTAAGAGCCTATTTGTTCTTCCATAGGATTGTGTGGGGAGGGTGGTGCACCCTAGAGAGAGAGAGAGGAGAGAGAGAAAGGGTCGCCCCTTTTAGAGAGAGAAAGAAGAGAGAGTGAAGAGAGAGAGGGGGAATCCACCCCAATAGAGAGAGAGAGAGACAATTTTGAGGAAACTCAAAATTCAAATTCTCATTCATTCATTCATTAGTTCTCCAAGGGGGGTATGGGGTCCTATTTATAGGAAACCCACATTTTACAAAAAGCCCCTGACTTTTGGGCTAATGACCAAACTACCAAGGGGAAAGGGGCGCCCATGGGCCTAGCTCATTAAATTGAGTCCAATTAGCTAATGTAATGGCCTAATTGACATATGACCTATGTAAATGACTCTTAAGCTTGGTACTTGACTCAAATGAAAGTAAAATACAATGACATGACTCAAATAAAAGTTACATAGGACTCAAAAATAAATAAGTAGACCATACTGGATGCACCCGGGGTGAGGAGACGAGCCCTGAGTGTGGGATCGGGTGGTGATGACCCCATCAGTACCGTTGTAGGAGGTGAATGACGGTAGCTGAAACTTGGGCGAAATGGGGACTTCCATTATTTCCCTAGAAAAGGGAGCATGGAAGTCCAGATCATCGTCGACTAGGCCACTATTCTTCGCGGATAAGAGGACGTCGTCCAAGTAGCGGGCTTTGTCTTCTATCTCCTCGAAACACTGGAGCCGATGATCCATCTCTGGGTTGGAGTGGAGCGGATTACGTACCCTCGGTGCAGGCACGTTGCGGGATCGTAGGGTCCTTGTGGCCGAGGAGCGGGAGGCATCCCGCCCCTGGCAGAGGTTCTCCGCAGCTTGGCCTCTCCCATCTGCCCATTGTCTGGGCGGGACGCAGTGGAGATTTTCCCGCTGCTCCTTGAGCTCTTGGCAAAGTTCTGTCAAGGCCTGGAGTTGTAGTCGTATCTCGTTGATATCGCCTAGGGTGACCTCCTGGCGGGGGTGAGCGGAGGAGGCCTCTTGAGACTCCCGGCGGGAGTTGGGCCCCTGATGGGACCCATACCCCCGGTAGCTGGTATTGCGAAGGCTTCCATGGGATGCCATGGCTTCTTGTTCTAGTTCTCACAAACGGCGCCAAGAAGTGTAGCGGCAGGAAAATGGTTCCTAGGCCACGTACCACCTTCTCTATTTATTTGTTGGAAAAATCGTCTCACACCCCTAGATGCCTACAAATACCAAAAGTCAAAGAGGCGTTAGAAGGAGTCCCGGGTGTTACTCCAAGGGAAAACCCTCCGATGCTTAAGTCAGTGACTAGAAGCAAAGTGCAGAGGAGAGCAAGAGAGAGAGAGAGAGAGAGAGAGAGAGAGTGAGAGAGAGAGATTACCGTGGTCGGCTATAGGCCCGTAGATAGGTTTCGGACGAGTGCTCGCCGCTCCCGGTGGACACTCGGTGAGTGCTCATAGGGTGGTATGGTCGCCCAAAGGAGACTCGTAGAGCATGGGTAGGAGTTCCCTTCTTCTCTCTGTGTTGCTGGTTTAGTAACTCTCTTCTCTGAGGTAGTGTTTTAGCGGAATGAACCACTATTTTTTCTCTTTGTCATTTGTCTCCCTTTTTTTATGGGGTTGTCCTGCAGTGGAGGCCTCATCCCTTAGCAGGGAAGGGCTTCTATATTAGAGTAACGTTCCTCCGCTACGATGGCGGGAATTGCCCGTTGGAGGGTGGCTTCTCTGGCGCTGGCTGGTCCTTGGGCGAGTCTTACAGCGCTCATGGGGCGTGTTTACGGGGTCAGGGCCGATGTCATGGGGAGTAACGGTCGGTCGTCGGAGAATACTCCGGCGGTGACTGCGCATTGACCGCGCTGTATAATCTGAGGCTCTTCCTGGGTTGGGCCTTCTTTTACTGGGCCAGGCGCGCATACCCGCTTCCTTAGGGGGGTTCGTTGCGCTCATTCCTTTATGGGCCTAGTCGTCATTGGGCCGCTCTTGGGCCAAGCCGATTTTACTCTCTATTTCAATTTTCTTCTCAACCTAACCAAGTTTTCAGGTTGAATAAAGTCTTGTATGGCCTAAAGCAGGCCCCTCGAGCCTGGTATGAGAGATTGACAGAATTCCTGATCTGCAAGGGCTACCAAAGAGGTAAGGTAGATCAAACCTTATTTGTAAAAATTTTGAATAAAGATCTCATCATAGTTCAAGTATATGTAGATGACATTGCCTTCGGTTCAATATGTACTGAACTATGCAATGGATTTTCTCAATTGATGTCTGTTGAGTTTGAGATGAGTTAGGTAGGAGAATTAAAGTACTTTTTTGGTTTGTAGGTACAACAGCTAGAGGATGGATGCTTCATTAACCAAACTAAATATGCATTAGACATCCTCAAGAAGTTTGGTATGAACAATCTGAAGCACATCACAACACCAATGGGTACTAGCACCTCACTAGACGCAGATGATTCAAGTAAAGAAGTTGATGCAAAGCTATACTGAGGTATGATTAGATCCCTACTTTATTTGACTGCCTCGAGACCTGATATACAGTTCAGTGTAGGGATGTGCGCTAGGTATCAATCCAGGCCTACTGAATTACATTTAGCAGCAGTGAAAAGAATTTTTAGATATTTGTCTGCTACACACACCCTAGGTTTATGGTATCCTGCTTCACACACCTTAGATTTAGTTGCATATACAGATGCAGATTATGCTGGGTGTAAGCTAGATAGAAAAAGTACTAGTGGCCATTGCCAGTTTTTAGGTGGGTGTTTAGTCTCTTGGGGCTCAAAGAAACAACACTCAGTGGCCCTTTCCACTGCTGAAGCTGAGTACGTAGCTGCAGGGAGTTGTGGTACTCAGGTTATTTGGATTAAACACCAACTTCAGGACTATCAAGTAGACCTGGAATGCACACCTATTTACTGTGATAATACTAGTGCCATTAACCTTGCAAAGAACCCTGTCCTGCATTCTCGTACCAAACACATAGAAATAAGGCATCATTTTATCAGGGATGAGATCTCTAAAAATACTTTTGAACTGATCCATGTTGGCACTGCAAATCAAATAGCTGAAATTTTCACTAAGCCACTGGATAATGAAAAATTCATAACACTAAGGAGAGAATTAGGGATCTTTAAAATTTCCTGATGTCTATGTTCTTTGAATAAAAAAAAGGGGGCTTCCATGAATGAATTGTCTCTCTGTGTTGATTGAATACTCGACCTGAAGCTGTTTGCATTTCATACCATATTCTGAGGGGGAGGTCCACTCATGTGTTTTAAGAGGCTGCATTCACTGTTCTTGTCATGTTCACATATCTGTGCATTGAGTAAGGGGGAGTTGGTCATTGAGAATTGACTGATTCAACAGAATTTGAAAGATATTTCAGTTCATTCACAGTCTGTAGAATCTCATTCATTTTCTTAAACCTTTAAGTCTGAGCTTCAAGTGCACAACTAGGGTCTCCTAACTAGTAAATTTAGTAGAGGCTCGAGTAAAGTGATGGAAGTATTTCTCCCTACATATTTCATGATCTTGAATCAAGCTGAACTTGTATGTCATGGAAACTATTAAATGCTAGATACCCAGACTTCACAGGTCACATTCTTTTAGACTAAGTATGTTAGGTATTGTTTTCAAACATTCCATATCAACAAACAATAAAGGGACAATTAACAACAAGTATAAAATTGTTCAGAGCAATGGTCTGATTACTGAGAAACTGGGTGGTTCATCAATGAAATGAACATTCTCCTATGTCATGAGGCGTCAGATTATCTCTGGTTTAATTAGTGCAAGACTTTGATCATTACAGAGCAATAGTGATAAGGTGATGAGTAACAGCGGATTCTGGCCTCTAATCAAGGTGTCTCCTCATGAGAAAAAAAACCACAGTTACTATCTCTATTCTCTAAAAAGGAGAGGTAATGAGGTTCTCACATTGAGTAACTGGGGACTCTGGCCTCTGATCAAGGTGTTTCCTCTGAGAGTGTGTAATAAACATCTAATTTTATACATTTATTTATGTCACACGCATTGTTTCTAGGCTTTAATAAAATTAATTATGTAAGTTTTCTATGTCAATCTCAATCTCACACAATATTAAGACTTTTTAATAATTAACTAAAATTCTAAGCATAAGTTAAGCACTGAGATTTGAGACATGTGTAAGAATAATATAAATTACATGATTAATATTAATGTACTTGAAGGGCTCAGTTATAATTTTTTTTTCATTGAACAAACTTCCAACAAAGTTTGTATTTTGTGAACAGTGCTTCTTCCATCTCTGCGGCAACGGAGGCAAGTCCGGCGATGACATGGGTGGCTAGGCTGGCCAGGGGAGGTGGCCGGCCATGTCCGGAGGCAACCGACATGTAGCTGGTGTCCGCGGTGTATGCATGGAGGAGGGAACAGAAGCTCCGTCCGGCGATGGGCCAGAGCAGGAGGAGACGCCGTCCAGCGGCGTTCTCATGCGCAGGTGGCCACGAAGGGAGGAGAGCTCCGGTGGTCCTACAGTTACGTGAGGAGGAGCATGCACAGTTGGCGTACGTGTGTGTGGCTTATGGCAGAGATAGTCGTCCGCGTGCATGAGCATACGCCCGCAAAGGGCTTGCGTGAACGACGGGTAGAAATGGAGAGAAATAGAGCTCAGCATGCATGGCTCTCACGTGGCTAGGCACTTGCATGCGTGAGCACAATGGGTGGCGTCTGAGATTTGCTGCAGCGCTGGCTTGAGAGAGATAGAGAAGAAGGGTCGAAGACAACGACGTTCCGGTGGTGGGCTTCTCACGGCGGCAGGCTGGTGTGCGCATGCGGAGCAGTTGAGGAGCAGGCAGGTGGAGTAACTTGCGTGCGTGGTAGTTAGCCTCTGTTAGTCAAGCAGGACGATGGCGACAATGGCGTGCGCATGGCAATCACGTTCGGTGGCGTTTGCGAGCATGCCGTTTGAATGTGCCGCTCACACGAAGATGCTGCTATCAATGGCGTGCTGGGCGTTTCCATTTACTGGGCTTCCTCACACGATGTCGACGTAGGGCATGGGCCCCCTTCACACGAGCCCCCCATGCAGAGGATCTTCACGCCAGCCGCTGCATCCACAGAACCCAGCCGCACTCCCCCTCATCGTGTTTCTCATGCGGCCAAACCCCCCTTCGCAGCAGAACTTCTTCAACACACGTCTCTCCCTCACGTGGCAGCCACCTCACGCCAACGGCCTCCTCACAAGCTCCCCATGCACATCTTCAACAAAAGTGGCCAAAGGCCGGTTCTTCAGGTGGGTAATGCGGCAGAGAGAAAAGCAGGCGGCGTGTGTTTGGAAGATGGAGGTACTCACACGGCGCTGAGAAAGGAGACTGTGAGAGCTTGTGTTAGCCCTATAAAAGGGGCTCAGGTTGGCAAGAGAAGGAGTCCCTGGGAGGGTGATAATTTTTGGGTTCTCGTTTGGAGAGTTCTGAGGGTCCCTATTGGAGAGTTTTTGGGTTGGAGTGTTGTTTTGTTTAGTTCCATTGGGTTACGTGAGAGAGTTTTTGGAGAGTTCTAGTGGCTAGTTTTGGGAGGGGGTCCGTCTTGGAGAGTTTGGAGAGTTCCTTTTGTTTATGCTGTTTTGAGGAGTCATATGATTGCTATTTTGAGATCTTTTGAGAGTATATTTGAGGTTTTGTTTTTGGGAGTGTTAAGAGATAATTTTCGTATTGGAGAGTTGATTGGATTTAGTTTCATTTAAATTTTGTTGGAGTGCTAAGATCCCCGGGTCGTGAGAAATTTATGTTTATGTTATTTTAAGTTGTTTTCGGGAGACTGAGGTGTTGCTATTATTTTTATGTTTACAGTTCTTTTAATTTTTCTATTTGTTTGGAGTGGCTTAGTTCTTTCATTATCTTTGCTTTAATTTGTATTGCAACATCTTTTGTAATTTTATCGTTTAAATTAAGTGGAAGTGTTCTTGAAGTGTTGGCATATATAAGGTTGTATTTCCATTTGAGAAATTAATGAAAAAGTATTTGAAGAAAGAAACCCCATGAGCCTTGGGCGCCCCTCTCCCTCTCTCCTCCTCTTCCTCTGATCTCCAGGGTGTGAGACCCTCTTCTATCTTCTCCTCTATCCCTCCCCCTTCTATTGCAGCTGCCACCGCCGCCGTTCGTGCCGCCGACGAGCCACTGTGATCGATCCTTCGAGATGCTGTCCGGAGTACTGTCCTGCTGATTAGAGCCTCAAAGTGGGAATTTTCGTGCTCAAGTCTCAGATCTTCTGAAGCTGAGAGTTCCAGGCAACAATTCTCGCCGGGTCGCGCACAGCAGAACAGCGGTTCCGGTTCGTGGATGGCACCCGACGACCACCCCCGAGGCGGCCGCCTCGCCTCCCACGAGGCCGACCAGCACACCTCCGCCCCCAAGACCACCCAACCAGGAGTCACTAACGCAGTAGCAGCCTTCGGCGTCCCCGGTCCGCCAACCAGGACGTGGGCCCCACGAGTACTAGCACGTGCCACCGTCAAAGCGACCCCGAGTGCTGTCCGTCAACCCGAACGCGTTACTCCCAGGTCCCGTGTGTAGCCCTTTACCTCCCTGCGTGGAGTGGGCAAAAATAATTAGTTTTGTAATTATTAAAAATTGTTGTACCGGGAGTGCGGGTTCGGCCGGGATCATCTTCCCCACGCCCGGAGCGTGGAGGTAAACCCGCCACCCCCTTGTAGTCTAGTTACTTGCTTTCTTAGTATATGTCTATTTGCCGCTGCTAGAGAGAGCATCTTTTAGGATCCTAGCTCCAATCAATGTAATCACCGCTGTGAGAGAAAGAGCAAGACCCATCCCGTGACCCGACCTGGGCATGAGAGAGTGAGCAGACCACCCTTGACTCGCTGCCGATTTCTCAACCGTGCAAGTCCGACGCTTCCCTCGCTTAGGGACGGACTCGAGCTTGCTAGAGTTCTAGGTGTGCATATCCAATTAGAGTCGAGTCCGCGTCTTGTCCTGCATCATCCTTGCCCGGCACACCCGCTGGCACGAGCTCAGCGGCACGCTACCCCGCCATGAAGCTTCACTGGCACACTCATCCGAGTGCCCCCAGCGGCATGCCCAGGGTGGCCTTCCAATAGCACACCCTGTTGTCCCTTCAGTGGCACACCCCGTGCCCTCTTGCCTGGCACACCTGTCCAGCGCCTTCAGCTGTACGCCTGATTGGCTCTTCAATGGCACATGTTGCCCGCCCCTCCACGGCACACCCTTTGGGTCTTCCAGCGGCACACTAATTTGGTCTCCCAGCGGCACACCTGGGCATGCCCTTCACCGACGCCTCCGACAGGAGAAATCTCACTCCATCCCCAACGGATTCTTGGTGCACAATGGGTTTAGCTGAGGTGTCGACCAGAGATGAAGGCACGTTGCCTACCTCCTGCCACCAAGGATGCCCAAGTCAAATCCCATTCAATGCCTCACGTTCCCGCCTCTGCCGTTCACGTTTGAAGCCTCCCACTGTGGGGGGGGATAAAACTCGTTCTTCCTCTCCGCAGCGAAAAACACACAGGAAGGAACACAAAGGCACACAGAGGAGGAAGAGGAAAAGAAAGAGAGAGAGAGAGCAGAGGGCCACCCTCTATGACACTGCTAAGCAGACCGAAAGAGAAGAAGAAGAGGGAGAAGAAGAAGAAGGGAAGAGGCAGGTTTCCCTCTGACGACCATCGAAAAAGAGAGAGTAAGAGAGAGAGAGGGAGGGAGAGAGAGAGAGAGAGATGTAATAGAGGAGTGGGGGAGGAGCAAGGAGCCGTCGCCCCTACATAACCCCCAGTCCTTCCCTTTTCTTCTTCTTCCTTCTCTTCTTCCTCTTCTCATATTTTAATGTATTCGGCCTCTATTTTACCATGAATGAAAAGTTCTTCTTTTGAGTCTTCTGTTGCCTTCGTTGGTTTGGGATCCCACGTGTGTTTCATGGGTGACCTCGGTCGGGTTTGTCGTCTCCACGCCTGCGGCATTGTGCGGTCGAACCAGAGACCGCACAAGCCTTGTGCGGCCCAGGGCTGGCCGCACAACGGCTCAGCGCGCTTCGAGTGGAGGCTCGGCGCGCAGTGGGGTTGTGCGGTCTATCGCGAGACCGCACATCCCTTTGGGCGGCCCCGTGCTGACCGCCCATCCCATGGTTTTTGACCGTTGGTGTGACCGTTATACAGTGTTTTGGGATGTGCGGCCAGGGGCTGGCTGCATAACCCCTATGCGGCCATGGGTTGACCGCACATCCTCGATGCCTTTTTGGCTCGGCGCGCAGTGGGCTCGTGCGACCTGTCAGGGACCGCACAACCCTTGAGCGGCCCAGGATGGACCGCTCACCTTACGAGTTTTCGACCGTTACTTGTGACTGTTACACAGTGTCGTGGGGTGTGCGGCTAGGGATTGGCCGCACATACCCTTGTGCGGCCGGAGCATGGCCGCACATCCGTTGAAGTTGTGGTAGGTTGGGCGGCCAGGGTTGGACCGCACCTGCCTTGTGCCGCTGGGTCCCAACCGTACATGATGGGTTGAGCGGCCCTGAGTGGACCGCACATGCCTTGAGCGGCTGGTTTGTGACCGCCCTTCTTCTGTGTGGCCGATGATGGACCGTTCATTGTCTGAGGCTTAGCCGGTGATTTTTCGTGCCGATTCGAGTCCCAAGCGGGCGGACCTCGATCCACCTGCTGACCCGTGATCTGACTAATGTTGGGCATCATAGGGGGACCAGGTGTAGGGCACCGTGAGGGGTTCCGGGACGTGATGTTCTCGGCTTACGTCACTGTGAGTCAGTGTCGTACGAGGAGCGATCTTTGTACTCATGTACTTTCAGAGTCGATTTTCGTTACTTGAGGGTCTGTGCTTCCGGTGACCCACCCACTAGTCGTAGCTTCCACAACACGCGTGTGTCGGCCCACTAGGAGCACTGGTGTGGCGTACCCGAGAGAGACGGTGAGTAAGTTGGTTAGCGTAGGGCCCCCGCGTACCGCCGGGTCCGGGCTTGGTGGGGGAATTACCAGCTAGAGGACAGACCTAGGACGTATGGTCTGAGTGTGCACACGAGGCTGAGGACTCGGACTCGCACTGACGAGCGCGACCTCAGCTAGTCCTTGTTTTGTGGTACTTCTAGTTACTTGGTGTGTCTGAGTCTCGCGCCTGGGGCGTCGTAGCTCGACACTTGTGACACGGTGTAAGACGTCAAATGACGCATCCGGTCGTTCTTCTAGTGGGAGGTGCTCCTATCACGTGACATGTCATCTTATCTCGATTTCCATTTCTCGTCTGCGAGACGAGGTTTTAGGTGTTACTTTCGGGAGTGTTCCTGGAGTCGAGGTCTGGGGTTTCCGGTGAGCGTCAACGAGGGCTTTCCCTAGATGACGTGGAGTTCACGATAGCGAGGTCGTGACTGTGTTTCTGGACCGTGTGGTTTCAGCTTGGACCCTTTGGAGAGGGCAGGCCTCTGCGACCGAGCCGTCGTGTCATTTCCTAGTAGTGTGGCTAGGGCGGTTCGTGTCTGGTAGTCTCTCAATAGAGCGATCGAGATGTCAGGTGTGCGACTTGGTTGTCCCCCGATGGGAGACCAGGTTGTGTTTTCTGGTGCAGTAGGAGTAGCTGTAGAGCCGAGGTTTTACCGTAGTTACTTTCCTGCTTTTGTAGTTGCTTAGCTAGAGTAGCTTTCATTTCCGCCATTAGTTTTCTTGGTTGGGGTTCTGCAGGATCTCTACTGAGCCAGTGATAGGAGGCTCACCCCTGATTTTCAGGTGTGACGATTCTTCCTCGACGTTCGAGGGAGCGGTGCGGAGATTCTTAGCTTCCAGCTTGCTGGGCCGAGTGTTCACTTGGTGTGTAGTACGTTTTACTACTTTAGATTGTACTTTCTATTGGACTGGACTCTGTTGTAGTTAGATTGTTTATTTCAGATCTGTGTTGGATTCCTTTTCTCTATACAATGCTAGTGCTACTTCTGTTCCCCTCTCTATCTTTAAAAGAATTGGAAGCATTTGCTCTAACTTTTTCTGGCAGGGTTATGAAACTATGCACAGGAAACATTGGGTGTCATGGGACAAGATCTGCAAACCTATTTCAGTTGGTGGCTTGGGTGTTAGAAATTTTAGAGAGATGAAAACAGTGCTTCATGTGAAACTCTTATGGAACTCTATCCATGGTGATTCTCTTTGGTCTAGATACATTCGAAGCAAATACCTTCCAAACAGGCACATCCTTGACTGTAAAAAGCCTTTTCCTGTGGGATTCAGAAAATCAGAATTTGAGAGAGCTAGGGCTGTGCTTCTCTCTTGCACACGTAAGGTGGTGTTCTCAGGTACATCTACTAATTTCCTGAGAGATACTTGGTTAACTGATAAACCTTTGTTGGATTTTCTTAGCCCACAGCAATCTGCGGATTTTGAAAATTATACAGTGCACGAAGTATTGACTGATCAGTCACAAGGCATGTGGCAACTTCCAATTCCATCTCACTTACTTGACAAAGCCAGGAGTTTCAACCTATATCAGAAAGAAGATATTCCTGTGTGGTCATTAACCAAATCAGGGATATTCAGTTCCAATTCAACTTACTTGCATTTGATGAATTCAGACATTTCTCCAGTTTGCTCTGTTGGTAATATATGGCATTCAAAATTTCCATCCAGAGCATCATTATTTTGTTGGAAGCTACTCAACAAGGCTATACCAGTGGATTTTCAGGTACAAGGCTGTGGAGTGAAATTAGCTTCAAAATGTGTTTGCTGTCAGAATTTTCATTCTGTCGAGGATTTGAATCACCTTTTTTTGGAAGGAGAGATGGCATGTTTTTTCTGGTCTGCCTTTTCTTGTCTAATGCCCTCCACATGGTTAGACATAAAGGATATCAGAACTAGAATCTACTCAGCTGTGAATGAGGTGACTTTAAGCTGCCCTAAAGACTTTATTGCATTTCTTGTACTAGAATTAATTCTTTGGTATATCTGGAGGATCAGATGTTCAGCCAAACTTGAAAACTGCAATCTAAATCTGGACAGACAGGTGGTGTTACTAACAGAAGACATTCGAATTATCCTTAAGTCAATGCAATTCAAGCAGGAAATCAGCAGAACTTATTTGTCTGTTCTATATCAATTTGGATGGGTGGTAAACTCTCCTAGCCCTGTTTTTCACATTGTTCGGTGGCATCCAGCAGAAAAAAATTTCACTTTGAATGTTGACGGGGCCAGCAAGGGAAATCCAGGTCCTTCCGGCGGTGGTGGTTGTTTCAGGAACTTTCAGGGCCAACTGAGATTGGGCTTCTCCTATTTCTATGGCATCGGGAGCAACATTATTGCAGAAGGTCGAGCATTATTAGATGGTCTCCGACTTGCATTAGTAAACAAAATTCCTGTTTCCATCATTTATTCAGACTCTATGGTTCTGGTTATGCTGTTGCAGTCCAAAAACAATCCTCCTTGGTCTTTATTGCCATGGTGGCATTTGCTTCAACAGTTATATGATTACTTCCAATGTCCTATCAAGCATATATTTCGTGAAGGGAACCAGCTAGCGGATGCACTAGCAAACTTCGCAGTCCAGTCCGGCTGCAATCAAGAATATTCATCTTTGCAAGAAATCCCAAAGATAGCCAAGGGGTTTGCCTTGGCAGATTCATGTGGTTTACCTAACTTCAGAAAGAGGAATGTGTATAAGGTCCCCTTAATCTAAGAGGAGGCCTAGGTTTTTTCCTTTCTTTATAGCCTTCTGTATAGGCTTTTCTCTTTTAAGGCATTTGCCTTCTGAAGTGTACAAAGGTTCAAGATAAAAGTAATAAAAGCGAGCATTTAGAGATTAAGGTGGAGTGGGTCCATTCCCTTCCTATGGAACGGGGGTGCGCTCTCCCTTATATCCCTAGATGACTTGGTGCAGCACCTCGACGACTGGTGCCGCGACTCGCGCATGGTGTTCGGCAGTGAGAAGACGCAACTGGTCGTTTTTCACTCGAGCAGGACAGCACCGTCCGCCTCAGACCTCCTCGACTACCAGCAGCTGCACGTCTGCGGTTTCAACGTGCAGCTCGCCCCGTGCTACACCTACCTCGGGGTCGTCCTCTGTGCACGTCGGCTGTCCTGGAAGATACACGTCGCACGCGCCCAGCAGGCCTGCAAGGCCGCGTCTGCTCGCGTCATGCGTGTCGCCCTGCGCGCCACTGAGCCGCCGCCTGCAGTCATCCGCTCCCTCATCATCGGCTTCGTGCTGCCCAGTTGCATGTACGGGTCGATGTTTTGGGCACGACGCATTAGTGACCCCGAGGCCCGCAAGTTCCAGGGCATAACTATAGCCCCGCTGCGCGCTGCGCTGCGGCTGCCGACGACAACACACCAGCTCGGCGCGCTCGTCATGTGCGGCATCCCCACCGTCCGTGCGATATCGACGTGCGACGAACTGCGCTTCATCAGCCGACTACAGCGGCTCGAGGTGACGGAACCACAACACCCGACCGCCGTGCTGGCCAAAAGCTACACCGCCTACGTCCACGGCAAGGTGCCTCGCGTCATCCTGTCCCCGGTGTACGCGCTGTACACGGCCGTGCACGCGTACAGCACAACCGTTCCGGATGTGCTAGACCCGGGACCCGGCGGCCTCTTACACCGCCTGTCCGCAGCCCACCGCAATGTCCTGACCATGCAGTACGTGCACCGCCCGCCGCGCCTCCGCTTAGGCGTCGAGTACTGGACGACCAGTGGTCCGGCGCAGCAGCAGGCCAACAGCCAGCAGCACTTCAGCACACACAACCTCAGCCGCATCCTTCGCTGGTCACACGAGGCCGCGGCTCTTCTCACCCCACCCACCATCGCTGCTCTCGGCCGCTGGACGGCGTTCCGCGAGTGGGAGGCCCAGCACGAGCAACCCGGCCCCGCAGCTCCGCCGGCGCGAGCCAACCACACCACTGCCGCGCCGCTCACCAAGTGCCAGACCACGCCGGGCTGTGCCTTCTTCCTCGGCGGAGGCGGCGACAGCCACGGCCACGCCGTCCGACGTGCGCGTCTCCTCTGCGGTCGCGCCTACACCCAACAGACCAGGTCGCGCTTCGCCAAGGCCGACGCCGTCATCGCACCAGACTGCACCTACGCGGCCTGCGCCGCCGCATCCGTCACCGGCACGGCTCCGGTGGAGTCCGTCGAGCACACGCTACTGCTCTGCCAGCGCTACTCCGCGGCACGGCAAGCGCTGTCATCCGCCCTGCAGTCCATCGGTCTGCCGCAGCCGACTCTGTCAAACATCCTCTGCGCCACGCAGCAGCCAGGCCTCAGCCGCAGCAGCCTATCCCGACTCCTCCACTACACCAACGCCTTCATGGACGCCATCGACACGACGCGCAAGGCCGCGATCGGCCTCCTTCCCTTCGACGCGGGTTAACCCACGCTGCAGGCAGCGACGATTGGGAGTCGTCGCTGCCTGCGACCACGCCACCCTACTCGACCTCCCACTGCTCGACCAACTCTCCCATTCCACCTCCTCTCACCACCGACAGCCGACAGCCAGCTCGCACTGACGCGGGCTGCGCTGTCGGTATCCTCTGTCTGGTCCCTGCCTCTTGACTGTTTGCGTGCTGAGCCTCTGCGCATGACCGCACCCACTGCGGCCTGCTGCACGAGGCTCCCAGTGCCGCGCTAGCCCACTGGGCTAGTGCTTACCGGGCTCAACTGCCCTCTCGCGCCACTTGACACGTGGGTTTTCAGCTGCATATGCTTCGCGCGCAGCAGCTATTCTCCCGCCTACATCTCGCTCTGACACTATAGACAACACACCCTAATATCGGTCAGTGATCCTCGGCGACGGGCGGCGCATCCCAGTGCCAGGCCGCGGCACCCTCAAGGTGAACGTCCCTGCCCTCTCTAATCCATTCGACTTTTAAGGTACAACCAGCTCGGCGTCTTAGTGAGAATCCTGACTCACGGAGGCTTACAGAGGCCTTGAAACATGACCTCCTAGTCCGATAGAAGAAATGTCTAGCAGAAAGGTTTACAAGTCTAAAAAGGTGTTCCTATCATGTGTAATGTGTAACTTATGACATCGTACCAGAATACGTGTCATATACTTAAGAAAGACTCAAAGATGAGAGGGGATTTTGTAGAAACCGTGATCAAATCATCAATAAAACAAATCCATAAGGCATATGAAATATAAGTTTAGCACAAAATTATATGGTTTTGGCATGAAAGTAGCATAAGATTAAATTTTTTTTCTTAAAGTATGTAAGCCATGAAATCTACCATGAGGGATGCACAATATAATCATTAACATGAATCTAGGGTCACAACTAGAAATAAGACCTAATTACCTGACCTTAACATATAATTAATAGGGCTAATCTGCAATCTGTTTGGAGTTAAGAAAGTGCAAAAAATAGAAAGATAATGGTTATCAGATGAGGACCACATATTGGTGGTAGCGGTCAGTCCCAGGGCCACTATCTGATGATAGTATTCTCAGGGAGACCGTTTCTTGTCTGTCGTAAGAAGAAACTAAAACCGAGGTATAGGCCTCATGTAGGTCAATCTATGCATGGAAAATATGCTAAACAGGTAGATAAGGCATGATAGAATAATACTAGATCATGAAGATGCATGGGATTGCCTGAATTAGGCCAAAGTTATCATCTTTGATTAAGGGTGCAGGGATATGCATGCTATAAAAATCTAAGTGCGTGGTCATGGTAAAATATAAAATACTTCGAGTATAATGCATGAAATCACATGGAAACAGAGGGCTTTTACTCCTAGCTTTATGTTCAAGCCATTCATAAGATAACCTACCTCTGGGAAACGCTTTAAACTTTTAATTTTTGATTGGGACAACGACCTAGTTCCTGTACGTCCTGTGCCAAACCAGTAACTTCTCGTCCCTCATTCTCCTTAACCTCTTAACCTAAATATACAATGTTTGGAGGGAAGTCAGAAGACATAAAGGGGAACAAATAACCCTAAAGGATCAACCAGAAAGTACCTCATTTAGGGTTCTTAAACTCCAAGTCTTTGCTAGTCAGTTGCGTTTATTCCTGTGTGCCCTACATGGAACCTCCAACTTGTGAGGCTTCTATCTCTCCAATGGCTTGATCTCTTAGCATGAGATTTGGAGGGATGTTAGACACACTAAGGAGAACAAAAACTTCAGGCTTACCCTGAGATGACACCATCATACCTTCGAAATACACGAGCCAAAATAAGAGTTCGTGCAGGTTAGACCTGAGACCTATTTATAGGGTTTGCTAGGGTTTAAGAGCTTTGATCGATTTGGGAGTCTGAATTGGGATTAGAATCAATCCACGAGAGTCCTAGATGGGTTTACATGGCGGATAACATCAAGCTCAAAGGTTTGGGATGGGAAAAATCCCATTTTTTCCACGCTCCTGCAACTCACGAAATTGGAAGGAGGTAGCAGTCCTACGAGGGCCACCTCTTACAGGTGGCGATCTTGCGATAGACCGCCATCTAGAGTTTAATCTGAAAATTTTAGATTATTCTATTTATCAACTATTATCCCCTTAATTGGCCTATTTACCCAATTTAAATCCATAAATATCCCAAATTATGTTTCTACAGTGTGGGCTTGGGCCTAGGGGTGAGCACAGTTTGGTTTGGTTTGGTTTGAGGAGAATTTTTCTTAAACCAAATCGAACCGATTTAAGGCTTCAACCCGAACCAAACCAAACCAAACTACTTTGAAATCAAACCAAATCAAACCGAATTAATTTGGTTTGGTTCCGTTTGAACCATATTCATCTCCCCTTTTAGAAATTAGATTGTATTTAAACAAGAGTAGAGAAAGGTAGGATAGAAAAATTTCTACCAAATAAAGTAAATGTTACTTACTTAAGCATCAGATGGTTGTCCCCTGGGGTAATACCCGGAACTCCTTCTGACGCCTTTGCTTCCTGGAGTTTGTAGGCTTCCACGGGCGTGAGACGACTTCCCCAACAAATAAATAGAGAAGGTGGTACGTGACCTAAGAACTATTTTCCAGCCTCTACACTTCTTGGTGCCGTATGTGGGAACACGAGTAAAAAGCTATGGCGTCCCATGGAAGTCTCCGCAACACCAACAGCCAGGGGCGTAGGTCCCACCAGGGGCCCAGCTCCCGTCGAGAATCGCAGGAAGCTTCTTTCGCTCATCCCCGACAGGAGGTCACCCCAGTGACCTCGACGAACTCCGCCAATAGATCCGAGCCCTGACAGAACTCTGCCAGGAGCTCCGAGACCAACGGGTCGACCCCTAGTGCGTCCTACCCGAGCGACGGGAGGACGGGAGGGACCAGACTCGGGGAAACCCCCGTCAAGCGCGAGAGACATCCCATGCCTCGGCCACAAGGACCCGACGATCCCGCAGCGTGCCCACACTGAGGGTTCACAGCCCACTCCATTCCAACCCAGAGATGGATTGCCGACTCCAGCGCTTCGAGGAAATAGAGGATAAAGTCTGGTACCTGGGTGATGTCCTCTTGGCCGCCAAGAATCACGGCCTGATTGACGACGACCTGGACTTTCATGCTCCCTTCTGCAGGGAAATAATGGAAGTCCCCATCCTGCCAAAGCTCCAACTGCGGTCGTTCACCTCCTATGGATGGCACCACCGACCCAGCCGACCACATACACAGCTTCGAGTCCCACCTAGTGTTCCACCGGGCCTCGGACACAGTGAAGTGCCTGGCATTCGTAACGACCCTTTGGGAGAACGCCCGGGCTTGGTTTGAGTCCCTGCCAGTCGGGACTATTTTCTCCTTCCAGCAGCTTAACAAGCTGTTCAAGGAGAACTTTATTAGCTGTCAAAAGGTGACCAAGTCTGTAGTGACCCTGCTCACCCTCAAGCAGGGCAAAGAAGAGACGCTGTGGGATTTCGTCTCCCGCTTCCGTGCGGAGGCACTACGGATCCCACATCTCGACGTCAGCATCGCCACTATGGCCCTCACCTAGGGGACGCGGGACCACATCCTCCGGCGTGCCCTTGGGGTTGAGGCCCCGACGACCCTTCCTGACCTCCTGGCACTGGCACAGAAGCATGCGCGCTGCGAGGAGAATACAATGGCCTTGGGCCGCGCGGTCGGAATCGAATGGTCCAACCACAAGAGATCCGCTGACCCACCACGTGAGGGTCGGAGCAAGTGGGAGCGATGCGACGAAAACTGCTGTGACTGCTCCCAAAAGGAAAGGGGCAATTATCGCCACTACACACCCCTGACGGCTCCACCCGACCAGATCCTAATGGAGATCCGTGAGGAGCCATTCCTCAAGTGACCTCCCCAGATGAAGTCAGATCCGAGCACGAGGAGTAAGAGGAAGTATTGCCTTTATCACCGCGACTACGGCCACGACACTGCCAACTGCATCAACTTGAGGGATGCCATCGAGGACCTCATTCGTCGGGTGCTCCCCGACAAATTTATCGCCAAAGTCACGGAACAGCGGCAGAAGACGCCCCCGCTGATCGACAATCGGCCCAACGGAAAAGAGATTACGATGATCTCTGGGGGGGGCGACCGCGGGGGGAGATAGCACGAGCAGGAGGCGACGGTACGTGATGGTTGTTCGCACCGCGGACCAAGGCGATGACTCCCAACATGGGATTTTCACCCCGAGCCATCTAGGAGATCCCATTGTCTTCTCCGAGGATGACCTAGACGGTGTGACCACACCTGTAACGACCCAAGATCCGGATACCGGGAGGAGCCTGATAACATTCGAGTCCTGGCCCGCCGCCCATAAGTCGGAGGGCTCGGAAGAGCTAAAAAGGAGTGTGGAGGTACAAAGAAATAGGAAATAAAGCAGGGTAATAGATATAATACGGAAATAAACAACTAACTACAGTAGAGTCCAGTCCAATAGGAAGTACAGTCTAAAGTAGTAAGCCATACCACATGCCAAGTGAACACTCGGCCCAACGAGCTGGCAACTAAGGACCTTCACGTAACACCCTCGAACCTCGAGGAAGAACCACTGTACCTGAAAAGCAGGGATGAGTCTCCAAATAGAGACTCAGTAGGGGTCCCGCAGAACCCCAACTGAGAAAACAACGGTGAAAAGGAAAGCAGCACTAGCTAAACAACTACCGCAGGATCATCGAACCGGTGGCCGGTCAAAACTCGGCACTACAGCTACTCCTACTGGTGACAGAAAGGGAAAAGCCCAATTTCGCAATCGGGAACCGGACCACTCTAACACCAGACCTACCGAGAGAACACTTACAACAACCCTGCCGCGGGAGCCTACCTACTCAGGCACGGCCAACCGGGACTACACAGTCCCACCCTGGCACGGCGAGGTCTCGATAATCCCTACCAGCACCTCTGGCCACCACCTCAGAAAGCACGCTACAACGGTCCAGAAGTCACGTCTCGTAGGTGGGAAACGAAACCCAAAAATAGAAGAGTCATGACTCACATGATAGGAGTACCTGTCCACTAGAAGTAAGGCCGGATGCGTCCACTGACATCTTAGACCGCGCCTTAGGTATCTCACTGTGACGCCCCAGGCGGAGACAGAGACATCGTACAAGTAACCACTGAACAAGGGTCTAGTCGGGGTCGTACTCGTCAGCACACGTCCGAAGTCCCCGACCACGTGTGCGCACACTGACTGACTGCGCTACGTCAGGCCCTCTAGCTGGTATTCCTCCTGGCCCAGACTCGAGCCGCCACAGTGGGAGGCCCTACGGCAACCAGCCTAAAGCCGTCTCTCTCGGGTAAAACCTCATCACCACTCTCTGGTGGGACCACATGCGTGTCGGAAGGCTACGACTAGTGGAAAGTCACTGATGTGACCACTATCCGGGGAGAAACTCGGAGATCCACGCACGCACCCTGCGCGAAAGTCACGAAGAACCGAGTGGCGCTAAGACACTGGACTCTGGACACTCCCCTAGACTCACTAGATCCAACAGTCCTTGAGTCACAAGACTCGTTCAAGACCGTTGTACCGGACGGCACTATGCCGTCAATCTGCCCTAATCCTAGGGTCAGAAACCTCAGCACGATGATGCACGAGGCAGTCCATAGCTACCGAAACCATTCCCTCAAAAGGGAACTAAGGAAACCTCCCAGCCCCAGGCTGGACGACTGGACTCACAGTCCAAGGCCATACGCATGGCCCACTCGGAAACCACCCTCCGAAGAAACTCACAACATCCGGGGGAAAATCCCACTGCACTCACACCGATACACGGTGACTCGATCAAGCGTAACACAAGGGTCCGGAACACGTGGAGTCACTTGGACTCTCAAACTCATGGGCACGCTAATCGAGGTAACATAGTACCTCCAAACACCCCAAAAACAAACATAAAAATCTTGGGGTGTCTGAGACATTCACGAGACCAAAAGTCGACCACTGGGTCACAACCAGGTCGCCTAGAGGCCAACATAACGCTCGAACGGTCACGACAAACACAAAAGCCAAGAGGCGGTCCTCCCTGGGCCGTCCCTGGGTAAACGGTCGGACGATGGGCCACCTCAGGGAGTGAGACGGTCCACACTAGACCGCATGGGGAAGACGGACAGTCACCTAGCATCCGCCACACCAAGGAGCTAAACGGTCTCCTTTAGACCGTTCAAGACATAAGTTGTCCACATCTGGGCCGCCCCAGAGTGAAACAGACCCCCCTTGGGCCGCCGCACCTCTCGAGCGAACGAGAACCAAAAACGGTCAACGCTGGGCAGTTCAAGACCCAAACGGTTCAATGCTGGGCCGCTGCAAGAGCTAAGCGGTCCTCCTTGGGGCCGCCCAGCTACCAGGCAACACAGAGGGTAAAACGGTCACCTCGTGGCTGTTGAAGACGTAAATGGTCTCACTTGAGAACATCCAGTGGGACTAAACGGTCATCTCGTGACCGCTAAGCCCAAAAATTGTGCAACGGTCAAAACTCAACGGCCAGGAATGCCTTGGGAGTCACGATGGCTCCACGGGAAAAACGGTCAGCCTCGAGGCCACCGAGGAGTGAAACAGTTGTACGATAGATCACGTATTCCACCGACACTCCCTGGTCGGTAGCCAGTCTCCCTCTAGGCCGCGCAGCCATAGAAACGGTTCCTGTTAGGACCGTTTCTATTCTGACAACCCGAGAATGATGAATCACCATGGAATTCGCCATTTCACGCCCCAATCATCCCCGGGTGATGGGGAAACAAGGGGGAAACTCATCCCCATGCCACAGAGCATCGATTGATGCCCACAAATCACGAAATCACGCGTTAAAATGCCAGATCCGGCTCACTCCCCAAAAATATAGATTTTTCCCAAATCGCTCAAATAAGTCCGCTCGGCTCACCACGGCCTACCAAAATCACGGGAAAGGAAGTGCACGAGCTGGGGGTCCATCTCCCTACCTCCACCGAAGATTTGGCACCCCGTGGAAGCCGATCCGTGGTAATTAACGTCATAATCTTTACGGTATGATGAATTTTCGGTCTCGACACGGACTTCACTTTCCTCCGAACAAGTCAGATTGAGCGCACAATAAATTTATCATGAAAGTGACTGACACGTATATCCAATAAATAGATAAACCAAATACTCACCAGATAATTGCTCATCCCCCACAATCTCCTAATGGTAAGAAGCTTAAGGAAGAGAAGTGTAGGCATTATGGTAATAATAGTCATCGACTTGAGAAGTGTCGGTGGAAGCTATATAGGATTGTGTTTTTGTCGCAGGAGCAAGGATCATAAGGTAGCAAGCTGCCCTCTTCTGAAGGACCAACTCCCACAAGCTCATAACAGATCAAGGCGTCAAGGGCGTCTTCAAGCTTTAAGAGAACGTGAGCCTATTGATGAAGAAGGAGTAGTAGGAGGTATCCCCTTATCCTTAACCTGAAGTTTTAAGTAGCAGGAGGCTTACCCGGCCGCTAGGACCACCATGATAGCAATTAAGAAGAAGAACAAACAACGTGTCAACGGATAGTTTGAAGAAAATAAGGAAGGGTCCTCCAAGCCCCAGAAGAAGAAAAGTCTGAAGAAAGGTAACTTCTCATTCTTGTCTTCCAACTTTGATAAGTTTTGTAATCATTGTAAGATCATAGGACATGTGAAGTAAAGTGTTGGAAACTCTATCTGGAGTTGTTTCCAAAGAAATAGAAGAAGGATGAGAAATGGAAACGGACGACAGCAGCCACGATCAACACCGACACCATCGAGCTCAGTCGAGTCAATACGATGGACCTGAGTCTGTCTCTAATGGCAAGTCCGAAGGAGACAATCTCCGGCCCAACGACAGAGTGCGATGAGAGGGAGGAATTATTTACTATTTGAATTTAGGTGAAGCAACAAGTGATTGGTGCCATCTTTGACCCAGCCAGTCAGAAGAACTTGATCTCCCCGGGCCTAGTGCAAAAGCTTGGCTTGGTGACAACATCACATCCACAATGGTATCCACTTGGGTGGATCCAAAGGGATGTGGAGATCAAGATCGACCGCCATATTAATGCACATTTTGTTTTACCATCACTAGCCAGTACATCGACGAAGTGACGTGGGACGTGGTCCTCCTTGACATCCGTCAGGTGATATTTGGTAGTCCTTATCTTTGTGATCGCGATGGTATTTACTATCGATGATCCCAGAAATATCAACTGGTGAAATACGACAAGTGGTATCTCATTAAAAGTGAGAAGGTGAACCACAAGGTGGACCTGGTGACTGCCAACGAGGCCAAGGGAATGGTGAATGCATCCCAAAAATTTGTGCTCCTACTAATTCGGCACATAGCGCATGCCCGAATCTAAAGTATTAACATCGTCATGCAGAGAGAGATACAATGATTAGGAGAAGCTTGTGGCGGAGCACTCTGGCATCTTTAGAGAGGTTCGAGGATTGCCACCTAATCATGTGGTGGAACATGAGATTCAACTCATCTTTGACTCACTCCTACCCAACCTTGGCAAATTGAGCATCGATGAGGGTGCGGCTCGCATAGTAGATCACCACGGGCTTCTTCTCTATTCTCTGAGCCAAGACAAAAACAACCGCATAGTCCCAGGCATCACACATGATCTCAAAAGGGAGCGAATAATTTGGAGATTGAAGAATCGGAGCTTGGGTAAGGGTCACTTTCAAGGAATTAAATACCTCAAGACAAGAATCATCGAATGTAAAGGGAGTGTCTTTGGCTAGCAATAGTGTGAGAGGGCAAGCAATGGTGGAAAAGTTTTGAATGAATCAGCGATAAAATCCAGCATGGCCAAGAAAAGATCGAATCTGTTTAACAGAAGAAGGAGGAGGAAGATTGAAAATCAAATCAACCTTAGCCTTATCAACCTCTATTCCCCTTTTTGAAATTGCATGGCCTAAAACTATACCTTCTCTCACCATAAAGTGGCTAGTCTCCCAACTTAATACCAAATGCGGACGTAATCCTCCGCCAGGGTCATGATCATGTTGTTGCGCATGGTGAGGATCCAGCCGCCGATCGAGGTGATGACGATCGTCACCCCCGGCAGGATCGCATGCTTCAGCACGTCCCAGGCGAAGGCCCAGGAAAACTCGACCGTGCTGCCGTTGGTATAGCCGAAGCCGAGCGGCAGCCAGTTGAGGGTGATCGAGAAGAACAGGATCGAGATGAGCGCGATCCAGAAATAGGGGAAGGCCGAGAAGATGATGAAGACCGGCGGCAGGATGCTGTCGAACCAGCCGCCCCGCTTCCAGGCGCCGATCATGCCGATCAGCGTGCCGAGCACGAAGGCGATCACCGTGGTCACGCCCACGAGCCCCAGCGTCCAGGGCAGCGCCTGAAACACGACCTGGCTCACGGTCTCGGGGAAGAAGGTGAGCGAACGGCCGAACTGCCCGGTGAAGCAATCGCCGAGATAGGCGAAATACTGCGCCAGCAGGCTTTGGCTGGTATTGACGCCGAAGGCCACCTCCATGGCCTTCAGCGCCTGGCCGTTCAGCCGGCCGTGGAACCGCGCCATCATGGCCAGGGCGGGATCGCCGGGCATCAGGCGGGGCAGGAAGAAATTGACGGTCAGCGCCGCCCAGAGCGTGACGACGAAGAACCCCAACCGTCTCAGGATATACCGCATCTCCTCCCGTCCCTCGAAATGCCCGGCAAGAGCCGCCTTAGAGCCCGATCCGATCCGTTCCGGTCGAGTCGACCTGATCGGTGAATCGGTCTCTAAACATCGTGATCAAAGTCTGTTGCGCTACTTCTTCGGGCGAAGATGCAGCATGACGACTTCCCAATCCGGGAAGGTATAGCCGGCGAAGGGCTGCGCATAGGGATTGGCGGCGGTCGGCCAGCCCTCGAACTGCTTGGTCGAATACTCGTCCCAATCGACCTGCTCGGTCACCGGGATCAGCGGCACGTCGTCGAGCAGGACCTTCTGCAGCTTCGCCATGATCGCGTGCTGCTCGGCGGTCGAGGTCGAGGCGGCGTAGTCGTCGATCAGCTTGTCCGTGTCCTTGTTCAGGTAGCGCTCCCAATTGGTCCCGGCCGATTGCCCGATCGGTGCCGAGCCCGCGCCGTAGAGCCATTGCCGGAACTCGTAATAGGGCGTCGGACCGCCCGCCTCATAGGCATAGGCGAGGTCGTAATTGCCGCCGAAGAGCTTCGCGTTGTAGTCGTTGCCGGCGAGGTTCTGGATCGTCAGCTTGATGCCGACGGCGGCGAATTGATGCGCCACCACCTGCAGGGCGGCGACCCAGTCGGTATAGGCGCTCTGGTTGATGATGGTGAAGGCGAGCGGCTTGCCGTCCGGCGTCACGAAGATGCCGTCGTCGCCGCGCTTGTAGCCGGCCTTCTCCAGGATCCCGATCGCCTTCTTCGGATCGTAGCCGTAGCCGGCCTTCTTCAGCTGCGCCTTGTCGAGCCAGGATGAGAAGGTCGGGGTCACGATGCCGGCCTGGTTCGCCGGCGGCTCGTAGCCGTATTCGCCGATCATGGCGACGCGCGCCGGATCGATGGCGTAGACCATCGCCTTGCGCACCGCCAGATCCTTCAGCATCGGATTGGTCTGGTTGATGAAGATCGAGACGTTGACCACCGGCGGGAACCAATAGTGGTTGCTCGGATCCTTCGACAGGTATTCGGCCTTCAGGTTCGGGATGAACTGGCCGCCCCATTGCGCCTCGCCGGTCGAGAGCACCTCGTTCGCCGGCGGATTGGTGGTAAAGGCGGGATATTCGATCCGGGCGATCTTCGGCAACCCGTGCTGCCAGTAGTTCAGATTGCGCAGGTAGCTCACGTCCTGCGGCGTACACTTCGCGATGGTATAGGGGCCGGTGCCGACCGGATTGGCGTCCTGGAAGGTCGTCGGATCCTTCTGCTTCGACCAGATATGCTCGGGCACGATCCCGACCTGGTCCGCGACGTAGAAGCGCTGGTACAACGCGTGGTACACGCCGCCGTCACCGCAGCTGCGCAAGTATCTATACCAGGGCAGAAGCGACGACGACGCGAAAGCGCACTGTCGCTCGCATGCAATGTTCAACGTATCGAAGTCAACAGAAGGGGAACCGAGATGAAGCTCAACAAAGCAGCAAAGATGGCGAAGGCGTTCAAGGTCAATAACGTTCGCCTCGAAACCGATGAAGGCGATGAAGGCGGCGATGCTGGTGAACTCACGCCGGCACGCGTGGTGCGATTCACCGAGATCGAACTGACAGCGAAGCAGTTCGATGAGCTGTACGGACACGATGGCGCCGCCGATCTGTTCTTCGACTACAGCGGCACCGCTGGCAACAAGGACAAGGGCAAGCCGATCACATCGAACAACAGCACGCTGCCGCTGGATCAGGTCTACAAGGATTGCGTCGGCAAGATCACGTTCGGCGTCTCGAAGACGGAAGTGGAATTCGAGAACGCGCGCATGAAGAACATCAGCATCGATCGTACCAAGGGCAAGTTCGGTCACTTGCGCTTCACGCTGGTCGCGCCGTTGCCCATGAAGCTGTCGACGCTGCAGCTCGAATCGCACTTCGGCAAGCCGGTGAAACTGGAAATCGCGACTGGCGGCATTGAGGAAGCAGCGTCAGCGCAGGAATCGCTGGGGCTCGAAGGCGGCGCGACCGGCGAGGACGTTGGCGACGATGATCGCAGCGGCGATGGCATTGCTGAGAGCCGCCGCGATCAGGGCAGTGATGATCGTCTCACGGTCAACTGAATGCGCCTTGTCCTGTCCATCGACCCAGGCGTGACCGGTGCTTATGCACTGGTCAATGCCGACGATGGGGCATTCGTCCATGTAGCGGACTTGCCAATCAGCCAGATCAAGTCGCTGAAATGGGTCAACGCACGTGCTCTGCACAGCGCGATACAGAGGCACACGCGTGGGCATCACACGACAGCGATTGTCGAGTGGGTTCACGCGATGCCGAAGAATGGCAGCGTGGCGGCGTTCAGTCAGGGCGCAACGATGTGCAGTGCGCTGGCCATCTTGCAGCTGTGCTATTTCGACGGGCCTATCGAACTCGTTTCGCCGCGGACATGGAAGCACGATGTCGGTCTGGTGCATGCGAAGGACATGACCGATTCACAGCGTAAGGCAGCGGCGCTTGCACTGGGGCGCGCACGATTCCCCGATGCACCGCTGGATCTGGCGAAAAATCACAACCGCGCTGAAGCTCTGTTGATCGCCGACTGGTTCGTGCGCAATCGCATGCAGCAGCAGGTGGCTGCATGATGTACCTGGCGAAAATCCTGCCTGGCAGGGAACCGATCGTCACGGAGGTGACAGAGGCGGAAGGATTCATCACGCCGAGCGGCACGGTGGGGGTGCGTCAGCGCCGCGCAAAAGCCTGGCCGTTGCGCAATGGCGGCGCCGCGGCATTGAGCCAGAGCCCATTGGGAGCGGTCGCCAGTGCGCGATGCGTGCTGATGCAGACGGCGGAGGAGCGGGCACTCAGAACCCGGCGAGATCGGCCGTGACGCCCGAGCGTCTCGCATCCCTGATCGCGGCCAAGGGTATCTCGATTGGCCATATTCCAGGCGGCGGTCGCCCCGAATGGACGGCACAAGAGGCAGCGATGGCGCTGGCGGGTATGGAGCCGGAAGAGGATCGCAAGCGCTGCTACGCCGCGTTCGTCTATCGGTGGGCAGGTGATGATTCGCAGCGCTCGACGTTGTACGGGTGCCTGATGGTCGATGCGATGAAAATCGCCGAATACGAGCGCTGGCCGTCACGGATTCGTGAGCAGCGGTATCTGGAGCGGCTCGTGCGCTTGGCCATCCTCGAAGAACGCCACGGCTGGGTTATCAAGCAGCGGATGCTCTGGCCAGATCTGCTGCGACAGGATGGCTTCCATGACATGGATATGCAGCTGTGGGAACGTCGACTGTCACGCAAATACGCCTCCTTCTGGCCGGCGTTCTCGTAAAAAATATCCGAACGGTACTGCGTGCCCGAATCCGGACCCTGGCGGTCCAGTGTGGTCGGGTCGTGCGCGACGGAGAAGAAGACCTGCAGCAACTGCCCGTAGGAAATTTGCCGCGGGTCGTAGGTGACCTGCACCGACTCGGCGTGGCCGGTGGCGCCGGTACTGACCATTTCATAGTGGGCGGTGGATTTGGTGCCGCCGGCATAGCCCGACACGGCGCCGGTGACGCCCTTGACGTTCTGGAAGCCGGTGAGCACCTTCTTCCCCGCGGCGTCCGTCGCAGCCTGCCGGCCGATCTGGAGCAGGCCCTGCAACCGCTCGGCTTCACTGCCCAGCGCCGGATAGTGCTGCGCGATGTTCGCCAGTGCCGGGTTGCCCTCGACGTCGAGCGAGCGCATCGCCGCGGCGACCTTCAGCCCTTCCGGCGATGCGGTGCTCAGGCCCTTGGCCGCGGCATCCTTCAGCGCCTGATACGCGGCGGCCTGCTTGCCCTTCTCGCTCATCAGGCCCAGCGCCATCGCGCTGCGCTCGCTCTGCGCGGTATTGAAGAGGTTGCCGTACAAGCCCTGCGCGTTGGTGTCGAAGTCGGTGGCCGGCGTCTTGCTGCTCACCAGCTTGTAGACCTTCGGGTCAGCGCGGAACGGCAACACACGCTGCTTGAACGTTGCGTCGGCCGCAGCGTAGGCTTGGCGCACGGCGTCAGGCGCTTCGGCCATGTAGCCATCCACGTCTTCGCCCACGGCCGCGGCGAGCTTCTTCAGCATCGCCGCCTGCTTCTGCGAGCCGCCGCTGGCAAACGCCGCGCGCTCGGCGCGGTTGCCGGCGTCCCACAGCTCGCTCGACAGGTCGCGCGCTTCCTGCAAGCTCACCTTCGGCGGCTTGGGCAACTGCACACCGGCCGCTTCGAGCGCGGCGCGCATCGTCGGGTTGGTATTGAGGTCCACCGGCGTGCCGCCGACCATGACGGTGCCTTGGTCCACCTTCTTCGTGGCGTTGCCGATGAGCCCCAGCGCCTGCTGCGCTTTCTTGCTCAGGGTCACGTCGCGGAAGGTACGTGGGAACTGCTCGCGAATCGCCTTGACCTGCGCCTTGGCCGCGTCGAGCGCGATGGGCGGCATGTTGGGGTTGGCGTCGAGCGCGTCCTGCACCGCCCCGTAGGCGGCATTCGTTTCCCGCTTGGCCGCGGCGTACTGCGCGCGCAGGTCATTGGCGATGAAGCGGTCGGTGCCGGTGGCGCCCGCCGTCGCGTCGAGCCCCTGCGGCTTGTAGCGGGTCGCCGTAGCCTCCAGCTCGCGGCGCACGCCGGCCACCTGCTGCTCCGGTACGTTCTTGGCGACCATGTTGCCGAAGGGCACCTTGTCGGCCATGGCCTTCTTCACGGCCTGCCAACGCGGGTCGATGTCCGACGCCTGCACCGGGATGCCGGCGTCCTTGGCCGCGGCCATCGCGGCGCGGCGCTCCGGCTCGGTGACGCCATTCGCCATGCGGTTGCCCAGCGAGCCGCCCGCCCAACCACCGGCAAGGCCGGCAGCGATGTCCACGCCAGCACGCGCATAGGGGTTGTTCAGATGCTGGCCGACGAGGGTGTCGGCGGTATCCGCCGCCGCGCCGCCCGTAACCGAGCCGAGGACGTTGCCCGCACTCGGGGCGCCGGCCGTCTGCAAGGCGCCGCCGAGGCGGTTCAGGCCCACAGCCTTCATCCCGCCGCCGAGGCCCTGCAACACCTTGCCCATGCCGATGCCGCTACCGGCGTACTCACCGACGCGCTCCAGACCCGCCGCAGCGCGGTCCTGCCCCGTCGAGGACACGTCCGCGGTGTGGCGGTCGATGAAGTCGTTTAGCTTGTCGGCGTACATCAACGGCTCGTTCGGGTTGCCGCCGAAGCGCTCCGGGATCGCGCGCGCCACCTTCTGCCCCACCACGTCGGCGAGGGTGAACGGGGCCGCTTTTCTTCTCCTGCTCTCACTCTCTTTCTCTGGGCTCGTCTCCTCCCTTTTCTGGACTGCACTCTTCTCTTGTGCTCCTTCTCTTTTTGTCTCGACGGAAGGCTTCTTCTTCTGCCTTTTTCTCCGTACTTCACTCATGCGTCGAGCATGATCGCATATTCCCGCGCCCGGCTTCACACGTGCTGTCAGTGGGTCCCACCCAATGATTGCACATGTTTCGGAGAGTTCCAGAAGGGATTTGAATGACGGAATTACCCTTCTGCTGATCTGCCATTGGAGGACATGCGAATGGGGGTCCACGTGAAGAGGTCTGAAGATTTTAACATAGGCGGCGTCAACGCTGGAAGACCTGGCGTTGGCTCATACAGGCTAACCCTTGCACATGAAGACTGATGCGTGGACGCCGTCTCTACACTGCGTTGACGCACTAGAAGATTTGGTTGGCTTCAAACCTAGTTGCTTCAACTGCAGCGTCGACGCTGTCGTGCCGGAGCGTTGACGCCTTAGTCCACTAAAGCGAATGCTGTCTTGGTCATTACACTGCTGCGTCCACTCAGCCAGCCAGAGGCGTTGACGCACTAGAAGCTTCTGTTCGCTTGAGTCCATGTGGCTTCAGCTGCAGCGGCTTCAACTGCAGCGTCCACGCACCCATATGGGAGCGTTGACGCAGTGGAAGTCTTCTGATACTTCAACTGCTGCGTCCACGCTGTCGTTCAGCAGCGTTGACGCAGTGGTTGCCTTCTGATGCTTTAACTGCTGCGTCCACGCTTGAGCCTGCAGCGTTGACGCAGTGGTTGCCTTCTGATGCTTTAACTGCTGCGTCCACGCTGTACTGCTAGAGCGTTGACGCGTTGACGCTTTGGGACTTGAACTCAATGAAGGCACACTGGTCACAGCGTCGACCCTGACTTGATGCAAGTGCTTTGATGCGTAGACGCTGTCTTCTGGCAGCGTCAACCTCTTGCATTTCCTCTTGACCTCTTGCATTTCCTCTTGACCTTCAAAGAGTAAATTAAGATTCAAGCTCATGGTGATTAAATTAAGATTCACATAGAGTCACTGTGTTGCTATCATCAAAACAAAACAATATATGTTGTTAGCATCAAAACTAAACAACATATAGTATACTTGTGCCCTAGGGGACACAACAGTTGTGCTTTTTCGAGGATCGTCGGGTCAAAATTTGGAAATTTTCCCACTTTGCTTGGATTTTTAGTGAATAAGAGAAGAAGTAGAAGAGGAAAAGGAAAAAATTGTTGTGCCCTGGTGAATTTTGACAAAGACAAAGTGTTCTAGTGAAAATTGCATTGCATATCTTCTACTAAAAAAATGTATCTAGCTTGCTTCTATACTTGAGCCCTTTGTGCTGCTCAGATTGAAGTATGGTTAAATTGTGCTTTGTAATACTTGAATAAAAGTATGGATTGGATACTTGAATGGTTCTCTATGAGCTAAAGATGAAATGACTGTTGGAGTGTCCATATGCTTTTAATTGAATAATGATGAATGCAAGAATGCTATGGTTTTCTGACAATTGAAGCTTGGGTTTGATGTCATTGGCCTGCTTGAGAAGAGAGTTCAGCTTGCCATGGTATATGAGTAACAAGATATGAAAATATGCTTGATTGGTTGGAAGATGGCCTTGCTATACTTGAACCTTCCTTTTTGCTTCTATGAAGTGTGGAATTAAAATATGGTTATGAATAATGAGAAGTGTGGTTGTTTTAAACGAGATGAATTTGTTTGATGTCTTTGATTTTAATGCCCACACTGATTTGGTACTAAGTCTTATGCATTCTCTGCATGGATTTTTCAAGGATCATGCTTGCTGAAGATGTACACATAAATCTTGGTAAGAACGAGTAAATGATGATTATTCATGTGGTTCAATTGCAAGGTAAGTTGCTCTTAATCTTTAGTTAAGAAAAATTAGTTTTTCAAAGTGTTTTTCATGAAAGTCTTGAGGCAGTATTTTGCTTATCTTGCTTCCCATATTTCTTAATGAAACTAGCTTGAAAGATGTTTTTAAGACCCTTTAATGCATGTCATTTGATTGGCAAAATAAGTTTTTCAAAGGGGCTAAAAATATTTTTGCATTGCTTAAGGCTTACTTGGGGCAGATTGACCAAGATAATAGGTCTCGACACTAGGTGTCGACACCTAGCTGTCAAGGTTATGTCCGCATTATTTGTAGCAAGCTTGTGAACAGGTGTCGGCACCTGGTGTCGACACCCTTTTCATAGAGTTCTATTTGCAATGCAAACTTCCACAGGTGTCGACACCCCTGTGGACTGATATGGAGTGGGTTTTGTGAATGGGTTTCGAGACCCATTAAACCTAATCCGTTTGCACCCAATCTTGACCCCTTTGCCCTTAGGGTTTCTATACATATCCTAGAGGGGTTTATGAAGTGTTTTGCATGGGCTTTATGGTCTTCTAAGCATCATTTTGTGCTGGTATATATGGGCTGCGATTTTGCTTTGAGAGAAGATATGAAGAGGCTAATCTTTCCTTTCTTTTTGCAGGAGGAGGAGCAGAGTGGGTCGCACCTTGAAGAAGGATGAAGTAGAGAAGCTAGAGGATGCCATCTATGAGCCGTTCTTCTCATTTTGGTCTCTGTCTGTGCTATTCATTGGGTGATCCTTCTCTCTTGGGTGTTTCCTGCAAGATCAATTTCCTTCCACTCCGAGGATCGAGCTCCAGCGCACCTACTACTCCGATTGACGGGATTCATTGCAGATCTGAGGCGGATTCCTTAATCTATCATTTCTACAGTTTTATTTGAGCATTGATTGAAAATCTAAAGTGGTTATTGTATTTCCCACTATTTCAAATTTGCATATAGATGCGGAGCATTGTCTCCGTGTGTGTGTCTCTCATCATTGCGTGAGAACACGTGTGGGGGGGGACATTGCGCCTGTGTGTAGTTTGGTTGCTACCATCGCGTAGTGTTTTTAGTGAATCCTCTCGGGCTGAGAGGGGTGGATGTAGGACTGCACTAGGTGTATCCAAACCACCTAAAAACTCTTCGTGTCGTGGTTTGTCATTTGTGTGCTTGTCTCTGTTGGATCGTCCCTTCTCAAATACATGTGGGCTGTGGTGAGTAGAGAGAAATATCTTGTCTCATGCATTTTATTCACTCTATTTCAATTTCATTGTTCTGCTATTAGGTTGGTTTTTATTTCCCTTGTAATTTGGTTCTGTCTAATCTTAAAAAGGGGGTGCAATCAATTCACCCCCCTCTTGCTTGCATTCCTAATCAGGCCATCACAACTGATATAGTCGGTTATGCAGGTTTGGAAAGCAATGGCAACCCCATACGCAAATGTATCAAAAATCATGGTGAGAACTTGGCACTTTGCATGTGTCTGTTTTGGGAAAACTCGTAAGCGTTGATTTGTGAAACTACTAAGCTTTCATATGGAGTTTTAGTCCTAGTGAAATTGATTTTTGGTTGTAAAAGTATCCATTTTCCACATGGGGCCTTTTGGGTTTGCAATTTGGTTAATCATTCACATGAGCCTTTGTGGAAATTGGACAAATGGTGGTCATATTTTGTCCATATGCTTACCTATATGATCTTGATCTTATGTTGTGGTTGATTGAGTTTTCCAAGTGTTTTCATCCTCCACATTAATGATTTCATGAGTGGGCTTTCATGCATCTTCATAGAGTTGACCCATCAAAGGATGGAGTCGACCCCATGCTGTCTAAGATTCAAGCCAATAGATTTTATACATGCATTTGTAAAGATAACAAGTGTCCAGATCTTTCATGTCATTCATGTGGATTTTGGTTTCAAGTTGCGCACACTCATTGCTTAAATTGCATTGCCATATAATCTTAATGTTGAGTTATTGTAAATCAAGTGTTCAAAGTGTTTATATGCTCCTTGTAAATGAGTTTTCATGATCATACTTCATGCATTTTTCATTGGGGACGTTTGAACTTAAACCTCACATAGTTTCCCTTCATTTGTGCATTTTACAGGATTTTGGTCGACCTAAAGATTGACTTTGGTCGACCTAAAATAATAGCGTTCAGGGGTCTGGAAAATCACAGAGTTCGGTCAACTAGCCGAGGGCCTTCGATCGACCGAAATCCACAGTGTTGCCCTGTCTAGAATCTATTACAGTTTGGTCAGCCAAATTCGGTCGACCAAGTACGGCGGGCGACCCATTTTGCTTGAGTTCGAAACCCACTTATCATGATCCATTTGGGTTCATATTTCACTCCTTTACCCCTAGGGTTATTGTACATACATTAGAACATGTTTTAGAAGGGATTGGCACGGGCTTTGTGGTCTTTTCACACATTTTGTGTGGGCATATATATGAGCTACAAATTTGGAGAGAAATATCTCCCATTGTGCTAACATTTCCTATCTTGCAGGTGAAGAAAGGGGAGACGAATAAGAAAGGGAGAAGAGAGGGAGATTTCATCTCCTCCAAGGCATTTCTGGAGCTTGAGGAAGAAGAGAAAGTGAAGCAGAATGAAGAGAGGATCAAGGGGATGCTGAAATCGTGATCATCCATCGTCCATCCGGCCTA
>JANBPO010002041.1:0-10466 GCA_024336825.1 Amorphophallus titanum | reverse complement strand
ATTAGGAACAAAGGCGTCAGAAGGAGCATTGGACGTTATCCTAGGGGACAACCCTCCAATACTTAAGTCAACACGAGATCAAGCAGAGAGTAAAGAAGAGTAGAGGAGAGAGGAGATAGTAGAAGCCGCAGTAGTAGTTTTGGGAGAGTCGTAGACCTTTCGGACGAGTGTTCGCCGTTGTTAGTGACCACTCGGAGAGTGATCGCTGGGCGGTAAGGATGCTCTGAAGGAAATTTCTCTCTCACCGTACGGTCGTGACCTCTCTGTAGCAGGGAATGTAGCTCTCGTGTTTGTCTCTTAGCGGACGTTTCTTGGTGGAGTTTCCTGTTGAGGGACGGTTACTTTGGAGTCGGCCGATTCCTCGGCGGATCTCACGATGCTCACGAGGCGTGCTCGCACTTAATGGGATAAGAACCGTCGTGGTGGGGGGTAACATTCGATCGTCAGAGGATCATCCGACAATCATGACATCTAGCTTGTGGCCTTCTCAGTTTGGCAAATCCAAAGACGATAAATTCTGGGTCATTCGTCGTAGGCTATAGCGGTCGGAACTTATCCGACGCGTGGTGAACCACGGGTTATGTTGAGCTTGTGGTAAATAGACCTTACGTGGATCGAACTGAAGTGACCCTCCTCAAACTTTAATTTGAAAACTTATAGATTAACGTGTATTTTCAAACGTCGAATTAATTTGGATGGAGAAATCAAATTAGAATTTGCCGGATCTATTCGCGAAGGTGGATGGATGCGAATTGGTAAAAAAAAAAGCTTTTAATATCCGGCGAGGTCAGCTACAGCCGTTACGGCAAATGTGTGACCCTCCACTTCCGTGCTTCGTTGTAAAGAAGATGGGGGTCCGAGGGGGTCCCGTCCCGTTTTCTTGTTTATTATCTCTGCAACGACAACCGTACGGATAACGGTTCCGACGGGGTGTTAGTTTATCGCGAGAAGGTTAGGGGGGGGTAAATTCGCGTGTCGGGAAGGCAATATCGTGGGCCGGAGGGTAGGGCTTGCTTTCGTACTGGGGCGGGAGGAGGGTGTGTAGGGCATACCTGTACTTTAAATGATGGGGTTGGGGGGCGGGTGAGGAGGATACTGTCACCGGTCCGGTGATGGAAAGCTGCCGCAGTCCTCCGTACCCTCACGCGGTGCAGTTCCCCACTCTGGCCCTGATCTTTTTACATCTGCTGCTGCTGTTGTTCCGCTCTGATTGAAGTGTGCTCAGATAGGTGTGTGGTGATGGTACGCACCTCATTGGAGAAAGGCGGTGGATGGGGAGGGGCAGAAGATAGAGATCGATGGATGGACGTTGCTGATGGGCACAGGCACACGCGGAGGGAGACGGTGGAGTTTGATTGGTGGGCAGCCACGGGTCTTGCAGTCTAAATGAGAAATACATGTTGGGTACTGCATCAGTTGGACATTAAACCAAGTGAGATCATGAAATGGCTCGTAATGGGACTGTAACCTAGTGATCCAAGCAGTTTAAGTATTTTTTTCCCCAGAGAATCATTGAGGTTTAGTTACTGGGGGAGGTGGGTTTATGATGCACCTTCAAACTCTCATTGTTTCAGCAGAAAGGAGAGTTAACCTAGGATGAGATCCGTATTTATAATGACTTGAGAGATAGAACAATGTTCCTATTTTGTTTCATTGGATTAGTTCATAGCTATATACTGTAGAAGGTAGGAAGGATTAATATTTGAACCTAGTGTAAGTTATTGCATAGAAATAAGAACATATTGAATCTATCTCGTAACAAAATACTATTTATGTTAAAGTTTTGGGTTAATTAGATTGTTTTATAATTTAATGTTTGACATCTTATTATTTTGTTATCAATGACCCGATAATATTAAATGAGTTTTAATGGAGTCTGCATGGATGTCTTGGACACTACCGCCCGCCTCACTTTTGGTGTGTTTGTGTGTTTGTGTGTGTGAGAGAGAGAGAGAGAGAGAGAGAGAGAGAGCCCCCCCCCCCCCCCCCCCCCCCCCCCCCCCCCCCCCCCGACGTTGGTCCAAAGGCCCCTCCAACCACAGCCAGCTCGCCCAGGCAAGATGGGCCGAACTAAGGCGAGTTATGGATGCCTCACCTTGCCTCATTGTCGAGCGCCTCAAGCGCTTTTGATAACATAGCCTGGTATAGCTTTCTACAAGACTCATAAAAATTAGTGATGTCATATCTTGGGAAAAAGTGACATGAGATTCTGAATATGGTTCAAGAATCTATATCGCACATTATTTTGAGAAAAAAATAGAATTTACACAAAAAAGTAAAAAAAAATTCTAATGTACCGAATATTTCCCCCTGACAGATCTAATAGTCTAGACCAGCAACTATTAAAATGGTGACTTAGGTAATGTATTCAAATAATTTTACATATGAATCGACTTTCTGATGTGATCTAAAATGAAATTCATTATTATATGTGCAAATATCTGATAGTATCGATTTTTTCTATGCAATATTTTGGCCTTTTAAGAGTGCTTGGTATTTGCTGTTTGTGGTAATGAGCTAAAGTCTAGTGCACTGACGGTGTGCCGAGAGCAGAATCCCACTGTTAGACATGCAAGTATCCGAGCTCTGACCTTGAAAAGTTGTTGATACTTGTTTTTTGTCGTCAGGACTCTTTGGGAGCTAGAGTTCAAGATTGTGCTAGAGAATTGTAAAATATTGTGTTTACTAGATATGGGCAGTGTCAAAATAAAGTAGGCTTACGGTATAACAAAAAGTTATTTTTTTGCTTGAGCATCACATATAACTACACCAAATGTAAATTGTATTATTCTTTCCATGCTACCATGCATATCATTGACTATCTTTCCTCCTTCCGGTTGTGGCATCGTTTTGGTGTTCAGTGCCAAACCATCGAATTCTAGACTTGAAAGAGATGATCCAGTCGGAGCTTGGGGACTGATTACAACAATCTCTAACTCAGGATAAGCCATAAGTTTCTCATGATTTTTCATTCATTTCAAATTAAAAGTTGCATATGGCAGAAAAAATGTGTCGCAAAAAGTACAGAGCCTCAGAGCACAGCCCCAAAAGAACCTACATTCAACTGTGTGATTTTCCAGGGACAACTGGTCGAGGAGACATCAACCATCTGTGGTCACATTTTTTGTAAAGGCTGCATCAAGACTACTACTCAAGCACAAAAGAAATGCCCTACATGTAGAAAGTCTCTCACCATGAAGAACATCCATAGGGTTTACCTTCTCACTGCCAATTAAAATGAGGTGAGCTTTTGGTCGACCATTCTATGCCTCTCTCAACCATGCAAGCTTTTTGGTTATCTTGCAACATGAGGAAAATATAATCAATGAATTTGTGTCAGGCCATTGCCACCAAGTAATCAGTAAGCAATGACTTTCCCTCTTGTGATTTTATATTTGGAGAAATCAAAAATCGTCAACAGTTTGTTATTCCTTCACTTGGATAAGTATTTTATAAATTTATTATTTATTGGTGCCAAGCTACTGAGTCATGGGAAGATTAATGAAAATATGAAGATACTTTCGACGAGGTGACCATAAGCTTCATGTGTAATCAAACATATTATGTAAAATGCAACTAGAACAAAAAAATGGGTTGAGTGCTCCTAGTGGCCATATACTCTAGTGCCCATTCCTTGCAATTGGATAAACAGCTAGATGAGTGGGTGTGGCATGCTTACAGAACGGTCATTGTCAATATTATCAAGTGGGTTGATTCTCCCCGCATCGATTGTTCTATGAAACACCTTGGTGGTGCATGGGACAATATTTTTCAAAATTTTAGATAGTCCTCACGTACTGTTGAATTGACTAAGTGTATTTATAGTTATTGTCATCTTAAGAATTCGACTGCTTATTAACAACAATTAGTTAATTATGTTTATTCTATAGTGTAATTTACTGCATAGTACGATTAAGAATCACTTTGAACGTGAGATCTTATTACAGATGCATGCAATCCAGAAGAGGAAATGAGGGAGCGTGAGAAATATGTAGGCATGAAGGCCTTCAATTCATTGGTCCACTAGAAGAAATGGTCAGCCAATCTGCAATCTGCGATAAAATAAGAAAAACTTAAAGTTGATCTTTGGAGAAGTTGAAGCTGTGTACAAGAGAGCGCTTAGAAACGATCCCTAAAATAATGTTTGCATGCCTTCTTTAATGCTTGTATATGCTTGGATGAGGTCCAATTCTCCAACCAGCCACCTTCTGTTCTGGTGTTTTCTCTCTATTTATTTCTCTTACTGACCTTTCGGGGAAAGCAGCTCCTCTTTGCAAGGCATGCCTTTCCACAAGCGAACCAATCCATATTAACAAATGCCTAACATTTGCTCCTTCAACTGTTAGCTAGGTGCAGATCCTAGCTGATAGAGTTTGTTGAGGCATTAATTCCAGCAAATATCATTAGCTCTATATTATTCAATCTCGTGCCCTTTTCCTCTTTTGGTTTATGTGCAAATGCTTTGGAAAATTGACACCACCGTGATGTTGAGTGCCCTTTGTCCGAGGAGATTCTGAGGAAATGTAAAACCTTAAATGCAGGTTAAATTATCATAGAGTTTTCGGGGACAGATCTCCAGGAGCATGTATCTTCAGTTCTGAGAGTAAAAACAAGCTTAAGGACTTCTCCCATGCCTGTCAATGGAGATGCCAATCATCGCCACTTTTAATGAAGCAGTATTTTCAGCATCTCTTGAAAACTGATAATTTGCTCCGAAGTAGTTCTAAAGTTTGTCCCAACATTTGTGTCAACATCTGTTAAATACCCTCTTTTATGTTTGTGCCCTAGTCATTGTTAGAGTAATGTCTGATGGCCAATTGTATGTTTGCTATGCTTATTTCATACTTCCACTTCAGTCTTTACGGCCACACTTCCAAAGATGCTAGGTTAGCTTTCCTTATATTGGTCCACTACATCATATGCATTCCATTCTCTTCCTCTATCCCTTTGCTTCCATTGTGATTTAATCCCATATCAGAAATCCATGGGAGCCTTTCCTCTATACATGTGGGGGATTCTCTCAACTCAACACCTAGGTTTTGGGTTGAGTTCGGGCCTTAACATGGTATCAAAGTCAGGTTTACCCATTGGATCCATATGCGGACACTTGGCCCTACCCTAAAACAGTTGTTTCAGCGTGAGGTTTAGTCCCATATTAGAAATCCATGAGAGTCTTTCCTCTATACATATGGGGGATTCCCTTAACACCTAGGTTTTGGGTTGAGTTCGAGCCTTAATAGTTTCAAAGATCTTCTTCAAGTCTCTTAATTGACATGACACATTCAGGTAGCTTGAATGAGAACACTACATGCAGGTGCATATTTTGAAGAAATGAACTCACTGCTTCTTTTTGTTACCTTATTGTGCATATAATTGAATTTGAGTTGTCCTATGTTCCTAACTTTGACTATTCTCTTTGCATAAACTTGACTTTTCCCAGATCAATAAATATGATCATTTTACTGATTTTGTTGAACAGATAGCAGTGCGACCTCAAAAACTGAACAAAACAGGTTACACTATTGGAGTTGCTATTGAGGCAGCAGCTAATGCACTTATCAATCTTAAGGATACTCTAAATGACTATGACAGTAAAGTTGGTGATGGTGACTGTGGATCAACAGTGGGTTCATTCCATAATCTGCCTTGTCAACTTATCATTAAACTATCATTTTAATCAGTCATGACATAGATCTGCATGCTTTGCAGATGCTTAGAGGTGCAACAGCTGTTCTTGAAGACATGAAGAAAGGGTAACATTACTTTTGCATCTGTCTGGATCCTCTTTTTGCAAGTGTTCTTGCATTCCAATAAATGTTGTCTTTACATAGAAAAGTAACTTCTGTATGCTATCATCTTGGGTATAATACTAGCATTCTGGCAATATTTTTCTATTGTTTTCTTCTAAAACGGCATGACGAAGAGACACCTCGACCGGACCTTACGTCCGGGACGGGAGAATGAATCCCTCTTTGCGTCAGCGCTGACCCGGCGCCGACGAACCCCTTCCACGAAGCAAATAAACCCGGATGGTTTCGTCACCTCGACGACCCCGACAGGATACCATCTCACCCGGGCCCCTACGGTTCAAAACGACAAACAATCCTTTGACTTGGACCTCCCGTTCAGGTTAATTGAACCAATAAGCTTTTCTCTCCGTCCCTTCGGGTGACGAACCACCCTTTTGACTCGGACCTCCCGTCCGGGTCAATTGAACCAATGAGCTTCTCTCCCCGTCCTTGCGGGCGATAGGCTTGTTTTCTATCCCATCCGGTAACAAATATCCCCCTGAGCTGGAAGTCTTTCGTCGCGCTGGGCCTACTTCATCGAACCACTCGGTGGGACTGCGGGGCCTGCGTGGTGGAGTGATCCCCTCGTCTCTCCCTTGGGGAGACGAGCGCTCTCCCACGCACCTCCGCTAGTCCAATCGGAACGTTCCTAGGTCGAGCTTTCGACACAGGCTAACACTCAGACGAAGGTCACGAAGAAACTAGAGCTAAGAGGCGAAAAAGAACAAATTTACGAGCCAGTACTCGGAAGAATGCATGTCAATGTTCGTTTCTTCTATTAAATTTTGAAGGGATACATGCGCTGCGGGGCATACCCCTGTATTACATAGTCATGATAAGAAAGGAGGAAAAGACAAAAGGGAGCACAATACATGGGAAGACCCGGAGTTGGCGACGCTCACTCGACTCCCCGAAAGATGTCCTCGAGGGGGAGGATGCCGATGCAGGGGAAGCCCACCATGTCGCGTAGGCGGCCCCTCTGCCCCTCGAGACGCTCTAGCTCCGCCTCGAGGGAGGCAGCCTCCGCTCTAGCTATGGCCCCGGCTTCATCGGACTTTTCCACGGCCGCCTCGACCTCGGCCAGTGTGGACTTGGCCACGGTGAGCCGCCCCTCCAGTTCCTCGATCAGCCTCCTGAGGGAGTCAATTTCTCGCCGGCCGTCTTCGGACATCCTGGCGGACTGCTCTCCCCCGTGTCGGCGTTCTTCCAGGGCCCGCAGATATTCCCCCTCCTGGGCCTTAATTGCCGCAAGCTCGTTGGGGACCCGCACCTCGAGGAAGTCCCGACGGTTCACATATTTCAACAGTAGCAGCACCCGTCGCGACCACTCCTCCAGAGGGCACCCCAGCACTTGCAATGCCCCGGTCAGCTGCACGGCGATTGCATGCACCCCTCTGTATGTGAGGGTCGGGTCTGCAAGGACCAGGGAACGCAGCATTCCCAGCATCTGCCGAACAGGAGCGTCCGAGGCGACGTGGCCGAGGGAGGGCACCACCGGCGGGTTGAACTCCACTGCCGCGTCGATTGCGGCCCAAAGTCCGGCATCTACCATGGTCGAGGAGGAGGGGAGCTCCACTGATAGGGTGCTTGATTCCCCAATCTCCATGGCCGACTCTTGGCTGACTATGGCCAGGGAGGTGCTTCCAGATGCGGTAACATCGCCTGGCTCTCCCTCGGCCCCGGTCAACTGCAGCACCGCAGACGGGGCAAGCTCCCCTCCCGTCGACGAGGGCTGGGCCGTCTCTCCGGTAGGAGTCTCCTCCTCGCCCCGGATCCCGTATTCGGCCAGCTTGTCCCCCAACTACCGGCTCCCCCCGGTCGTCATGAGCTCTCGGAGAGGGGGCAGAGGAACCAGAAGCTTCAGCCCGGTGTCCGACCGAAGGAGGGCGACGATCTGTGCTACCTCCTCGGCCGACAGGGTCTTCGGCTCCTCCGTCGCCGCCTCAGGGATCATTTTTCCCCTTTGCCTAGCGATGACTTTGCGGCGACTCCCGGAGCGTACCTCGGAAGTGTCTTCTCCCTCCTGAAACACGAGAAGAAAGAAAAAGGGGTAAGAGATCAATGTCCTGCTAAGCAAAGCCGGGGACCTGAGCCTCAGAAGAGACAAATGGTGCAAAGGTCCGCCTTACCTCGGCATAGGGGACGATTTGGCCCTCGGGAGCTATCTCCCCCTCCTCCAGGTCCTCCTCGGTGGTGGGGGCAATCCTTGCCGTCGCCTCCCGCTGTGTGGCCTCGAGGAGAGCCGCCAGCTTCCCCAGGCCGACGCCAGCATCTCCCGGACGTCCCACTGGTGCATCGGGGAGGGGTGCTTCCGTAGCCCCCGGTTGCGCCGACTCCTGTGGGCAAGAGGAATGAATAAACGGCCGAAGGTTAAAACAAGACAGACATAGAAGGGGAGTCCCGCCCGAACCAGTCAACACTTACGACATCTTCGGCGAGAGCTTCTTCGTCAGAAGAGTAGTTATAATCTACCTTCTCACTTGAGGAGGCCTCGCTCGAGGTCGGCTCGTCCCTGACCGGGGAAGAGGTGCCGGTCCGGACACCCTCGACTTCCCCTTTGCGCGGGCTGGCAGGCGCTGAGGCCCCGAACCGCAATCTCCTCCTCGTGTACATCAGCACCGGCCCGGGGATCCCCTTGGTCACTACGGGCACGGAGGGGGAAGCCAGGGGAGCTGTACAATAAAGAGAACACCGGGTTAGGCCGAAATTCATGCATCCCCGGCATAGAACTGCGAATCTGAAGAAGGGAGTCACCTTGCTCAGTCGTTGGCTCTTCAGCAGGGGGCACCACCCCGGAAACTCCGACTTCCTCCATAACCGGGGATGGTGCGGGTGCAGACTCCTCGGCAGCAGCTAAAAGAAGAAAGGGCATCCAGGTTAAGAGGCTTGCCTCACAAAGTAGAAGGCACCAGGAAGGACAAGGACATTACCGGTCGGTTCACTTGAGCCGGCTATGGCTGCCTCGACAGCTGCCCGGAACTCCCTCATCACCGCCCTCTTCTGCTCCATCCCCAGCGGACTGAGTGTCACGGCGGGAGCCTCCACTGAGAGTACCCTCACTACAGCCGAAAGTGGAGCAAACACATGTCATATAAAGGGCAAAGGGTCTCCCCAAAGAGGAGAACCGAACATGGAAGAGATTTTGACATAAAAAAAAGTCTTACCGGCAGGGCCCTCCGACCGAGATCGGGGGGATGCGAATGCAGCAAAGGAAGGCACCGACGAAGGAGGAGAGCTCGAGGCCATCCGGGCCACTTCCTCCCTCCTCCGTCCCGCCTCCCGTTGGGTCATGGCCCTCGCTGCCGCAAGCGCCTCCTCCACAGGAGAGGTCTTCCGACTCTCTCCAGCCTCACTGGGGAGAAGGACCGGAGGCGACGAAGGCCCAGCCGCCATGCCAGGCTCGCCCGCAGCCGGAGTAGGCGAGGGCAGGGGCTCCTCCCTAGCTGGTAAACATAAAAGACACCAGCTATCAGTATCACAATCAAAGAAAGGGAGACCGGTCTCCTCCACACAGCAAAAGCAATAAAACAAGCTTACCGGTGGGTCGGCTCGGTGTGGCTTGGCCCGCCTCGAACTCCTCGAAAGAAGGAATCGGAGGGGGTGCCGGGAGGTCCCTTGAAGGCGCGGCGACCTCCGTTTTCCGACGCTTAGCCTCCCGTCGGCGGACCGCCTTCACCTTGGCAATCGCCTCCTCCACAGGGGACCGGGCCCTTGGTCTCTTCGCGGGGGGAGGCAGCGGAGCGGTGGTCGGGGCAACCGGTGCTGCCTCGAAATACCCCGGCTTCTCGGCCTGCCGGAGGAGGGTCCGGTAGGCAGCCGTCTGAACGCCATCCGGGTGATCTGCAATAAAGGAAAACAAGAAGAAGACACGAGTTAGCAGGCAACCAATGTTGAATAAAGGGGGGGGGCCAACAGCATCGGAGGAAAAGAAAGAAACTGCGACATTCGCGTACGCGAGGACATACCATGTGGCCCGGTATAGAGACGAAGAGAGATCGGCCAGTAGGTCAGGGAGGCCTCCTTGTCCCTGCGAGCTGCCTCCCGGACCAGCCAGCACACGTCCCCGATTTTCTGGCATTTGTCGGCCAAAACTGCCAGGTCCGCGTGCTTCTTGGCCGCTAAATGGCAGTACAGACTGAAATGGTCCATTCCCCAGCCGTCGGCGTAGTGGAAGGCCACGTGTAATTGCTGCCCCAAGACGACCGCCGGTCGGGCCTCGATCGTCAAGCCGTGCACCCTCATGAGGACGTATAGCCACGTGGTGTCTGCGTAATTCTGTGGCTTCCGTTCGTCCCTCCTTACAAATGTGCGGAAGGAGCAGAGGGCGTCTCTTTCGGCTCGCCAGCTCTGGGCAGGAGTACCTTCCTCCTCTGCCGGCATCGGGTAGTTGATCTGATCCAAGCGGTCAGACCCGATGCGACCAAGCTGCCACAATGTCTTCTTAAACTCGTCCTGAGCCGCGGGGGGAAGCTTGACTGGCGGTGCCGCTTTGCTCTCTCGGGCCGCCTTGCGAGCGACCATGTAGTCGCCCACGTCCCTACTCCTGCCTTGCCACAGGCGTAGGAGGTGCTCCGGCTCGACGTCAATAACGGGCACCGGCTGCCGACTCAAGAACTTTCTCTCGGCCCCATCCCAGCAGTCGGTCCGCTGAGCCCGATAGAAGGCCGTCCGTGCATT
>JANBPO010002036.1:0-38075 GCA_024336825.1 Amorphophallus titanum | reverse complement strand
AGATATGCATGGGTGTTGTTCTTGGCTAAGGAAAGTGAAGCATTCGATGAATTTGCTGATTTCTATGTGAGAGTTCGGAATGAAAAAGGATATGCTATTTAGAAAATTCAGAGTGACCATAAAAAGGAGTTTGAAAATTCTGATTTTGATGAATTTTATAGGAAGCAAGGATATGAGCACTAGTTTTCAGCACATAGGACCCCGTAACAAAATGGAGTGGTCGAAAGGAAGAATAGAATGCTCGTGGAGATGGCGCGCACCATGTTGACGAAAAATGATCTACCACAGTACTTTTGGGTAGAAGTAGTAAACACTGCCTGCTATATCACCAATCGAGCTATGGTAAGACCTATCCTTAAGAAAACTCCGTACGAGCTGTATAAAGGTAAGAAACCCAACATATCTCACTTTAAGCCATTTGGATCCATTTGTTACATCATGAGTAATGGTAAGGATAATCTTAAAAAATTTGATGCTAAAAGTGATAAAGGGATTTTCCTTGGGTATTCCTTGACATCTAGAGCATACCGAGTGTATAACTCTAGAAATCTTATAGTCGAAGAAAGTCCTCATGTTGTGATTGATGAATTTACTTTGAGAAAACCTAATGATGATCAACATTTTATTGGTTCAGGTGAAAGTAAGATTGAGAAAGCAGAATCTAGCAAACAAGGTGAGGTAAAAGGTCAAGAAAAGGAAGAGGAGAAAGAACAAGAAGTGGAGCAAGTACAACCGACCTTACCACACTAATGGACTACGCATAAAGACCATCCCTTGGAGAATGTGATTGGCGGTGTGGATGAAGGAATACAGACACGAGCTTCAATTAGGGAAGTTGAACTTCATGATAATTTAGCTTTGCTTTCTAATATTGAGCCTAAATCTATAGATGATGCTCTTAATGATAATTCTTGGGTTCTCGCCATGCAAGAAGAACTACACCAATTCCAAAGGAATTGTGTGTGGTTTCTCGTGCCCCGGCCTGATAATCATCCCATAATCAGAACTATGGGGGTTTTCTAAAACAAACTTAGTGAATATGGGGTGGTTGTAAGGAATAAGGCTAGATTAGTAGCTAAGGGCTACTCTCAAGAATTTGGTATTGATTTTGATGAATTTTTCACTCCTATGGCTAGATTAGAGGCAGTAAGAATTTTTCTTGCTTATGTATGTCACAGGAACATCAAGCTTTTTCAAATGGATGTCAAGAGTGCCTTCCTCAACGGAATCATCAAGGAAGAAGTATACATGGAGCAACCACCGGACTTCGAAGATGAAAAATTTTCGGAACATGTCTACAGATTGGACAAGGCACTGTATGGGTTAAAACAAGCTCCCCGGGCATGCTATGATTGTTTAAGTTCATTTTTGAATGATAATGACTTCAAACGAGGTAATATAGACCAAACGTTGTTTACTAAGACTTGTGATCAACATGCTTTACTTGTGCAAGTTTATGTAGATGATATAATCTTTGGAGCCATGAACCTTAAAATGAATGATAATTTTGCCCAACTTATGTAGAGAGAATTTGAGATGAGCTTGATGGGCGAGTTGAACTTCTTCTTGGGGCTACAAACAAAGCAGCTGGACAATGGTATCTTTATCAACCAGAAGTACACTCAGGAGATTGTGAAGAAATATCAATAGACAATGCCAAACCTTTTACTACACCAATGTCCACTTCACTCAAATTGGAAGATGAAAAATGTATCAAGGTAGATCAAAAGCTTTTTAGGGGTATGATAGGTTCATTGCTGTATCTTACTGCTAGTAGGCCTGACATTCATTTTAGTGTGTGTCTCTGCGCAAGATATCAATCTTGTCCTAGGGAATCTCATTTGTCGACCGTGATAAGGATTTTCAGGTATTTGAACGGAACACTTGAACTTGGTTTGTGGTACCCTAGAAATAATTCATTTGATTTGCTTGCTTATACTGATTCTGACTATGCTGGGTGCAAAATGGATCCAAAAGAGAAGAATAAGCTAAAGAACAAAAATAAGGGCGTTGTCCTCTCCTGCAATACCCTATCGGCCTTGCCCAGTGTGAGCCGAGCTATTAAAGATGAAGAGATATACTATACACCGATAAGGGTAGGTCAAGCTACAACATTTATTTTTTGCCATCAACCCCAGGAAGGGTGGGGGCATCCTCCACCACCTGCTGAAGAAGCATGCTATTATACCCCTCCTCAGCATGAGGGCATGGGGGCAAGAACATCTACTCATACAGGACCATACGCATCCCGTGTCGACAATAAAATGTTGCTAGCCCCACCTGGAATCAGCATGGGAAATAGCACTCCCAGCTCCTACCAAGCTAACTCTGCTCTGATGATGGAGCTCTATCAGAAAATACAAGAAGTAGAGACACTAAGAAAAAGATTGACTGAGATGGGCTTACTCCCAGCCACACTCGGGCAGGTAGGACCCTTATCCGAAGCCCTATAAGGCGGCGCTAAATCATTTGAAGCGTCACTGCAACCAGCTATGCCCCAGTTAACACAAGGCCGCGATAGGAATACCCTCCCGTGACAGCTATACCACGCGGTCCCAGCATACCCCTCAGCTCTCCAGGCACGTCAGGGGGCAGCTTCTATGCCTCATGCAATGCCGCCTACAATCAGTTGGTTTGCGCCAGAATCTAGCGACGACAGCCATAACAAACAAGCCAGCAATGGAATAAGCAACTGAGATAAAATCCACTGAGGAAGAAGTCACCAACGCAGAATTATATATGATCAAACAAAAAGATGATGAGTCCACTTCGGACTACATTCAATGTTGGAAGAATCTCGGTGCAAGATGTAAACATCCGCCAAGTTACAAGGAGGCCGTCCAGCTATGCAAGCGTAATCTGAAGAAAGAGATCCTGCAAAAGGTGATTGGCCTCAAAATTAGGTCCTTTGACCAGTTAAACGATGTGGCAATTGAAATTGAAGCCTTTCTGGCCAAATACCATCCGACTTCCGCTACCCCAATTCAGAGGAATAGGCCAGTCAAAGAGCGACCAGCACAATAAGAAATAAACATTGCTGACTTTGAAGCCTTTGAGCGTCAACTGAAGAAATCAAAAGAGGCAGCTGGCCCTTCTGCTACCAAGACTGCTGAGCAGAGACCACCCTCACTAAGGGCAAGAATGAAAAGACCATACTCCTTTCCCTAGAACAAGACACAAATTCTATTCGAGTGGGCCCTCGAATACAACAAGGTTGTCCTCCCAGAGCTTAAGAGACTAAATGACACCGAAAGAAAAGACGACCCTCAATTTTACCCCTACCACCAAAAGAGGGGGCATCTCATCGAGAACTACTATGCATTTAAAGACATCATGGAACGTCTGATCCAAAGTGGTGAATTACAGATAGGTGAATATAGGGTGGACCCACCTTACCCTCACTAATTGCCCACCTTTAAGCTGGCAGCTAACATGGCCTCGTTATATCAATCGGAACAGCACATCCTCTGAAGTGCACTGCGAGCTCCCTCCGCTGTGGTAAGAAGTCGAACAAAATGCAATTGTTGCACCGTCTCCGGGGCAACTGCTGAAGACCAAAAAAAATTGCCACTCGATGCACTGCTAGCTTTATTCAAGCCATCAGCTCAAGAATGGAGCGAACCCATGTCGAGGCCAACTGTAAAATAATGAAGATGCAGGGAAGAGTCTCTTCCCAAATGAAAAGACCCGGCATGATGCAGCCGCTGCTTTGAACGCTCTAGCACATGATAAGGGAGGCTTAACTCTCTTCGAGCAAGGGGGAGCAAGAATGAAAAGATGCTAAGCTACAATCAAGCTCTAAGGTGCCACTGGGCACAACAAGATTCTATTCTCCGCTTGGGGGGAGCCAACAAAATAGAAGACGGTGGAGTCCAACGGCTGAATTTCCCCTCTACTATCTGCCTACACAACTACTCGTGAAGCGAACAAGCTACCCAATGAAAAGAACTGCGCCCACCAGGTCTTCGCCGCCCTCGGTCGAGGCGCCCTCCTCCAGTCGCCGCTGTCGCTGTCTGCGCCTGCCTCAGGGGCTTCAGTTCCCCACCATTGCCTCGACTCCCAGACGATGAGCCCCGGCTACCCTGGGGCCACTGCTGCACTAGTCGCTCCACTTCCCGGCGGACCTGGGCGACGCGAGTCCTCAGGTACTCGTCATCCAGTGGGATGGGAGGCAAATCCTCCCTCAAAAGACGGCTCTCCTTAGCCTTCCTGATCGCAGAAGCCTTCTGCCGGTACAATGGGCTGTGCTCGAACCACCACCTGGCGTAATGGACGTCGAACCGTCCTCGACGTCTCGATCCTGGCATCGGTAGTCGCTCCGGCTCTCGGCGGGAGTAGAAGTCCAACCACGCTGCGGCTAGTAAGTGAGTGTCCCTGTCTCTGTACTGCCGGCCCGTCAAAGGGAACTCCCGGTTCGGCGGGATTCCCTAGTCGTAGCCGAAGTTCCTGGCAAACCGGTACGAGTAGTATGGCTCCAAGGAACTCGTCGCGGACCGGTGCAGTGTCAACACTGCTGGTCGGGTGCTCATCACCCACTCTATCTGCAGTCCAGCATCTGGCTCCCTCTGATGTGGGTGGGCGCGGGTCGCCCCTCCGCTCAACGGCCCTAGGAACAGGCTGGAATCCCTCTCGACACTGTCGAATGGCAACCCCTCCTCGCCCCGGCTGGGCAGGTAACACAGGGCTCTCCTAGCCCCCTGTAGTTGTGCCTCGGTATCTCCGTCGGGCTGCCCGGTGAAGCTGAACAGCAAAGGCACCGCCGGGTTCGCTACAGTCCCCCGAGTCACCTACCCTAAAAACAACAGTCCGGCCCACGCATTGAGGTAGTGGGTCGGCAAAAGCAGGCTCCTCTCTCGTGGCGCCGGATGCGCTGCCAGAACCCCCAGTCCCTGGTACACACTAGATAGCGCAGCAGGAGCCAGGGCTAGCTGTCGCCCCTCCGCCAGCAAGCACGCTGGCCACAGTAGCTCGGCCCTCAGCAGGCCGTCCTCCCTGTGCGGGACAACGAACGTCGCTAGCCAGTACGCCAAGTAGGCTGCAAGGTGCGTCACGTCTGGCAACCCGTGGGGGTTCCACCCCTCCTGCGGTGCATTGATATACCTGGAGTACGTCCGAAACTGCAGCTCTACCTTGGTGTACTCCTCCCACGGAGTCTGATCCCTCGCAAATTCCTGATAGAAGCAGAACGACCCGTTGTAGAAGTGACGGACCCATACGTTCAATGGCACCCTAGGGATCTGTGCTGCTCGGTCCCTCCCAGCCAGGGCCAGATCCCTCCAGGTCTTCAAAAGATACCGGTAACTATGAGGAACCCGGTATCGCCCCTGTCTGTCGGTGTGGCTGCGGTGGAGATCATCCAGTACAACCTACTCATATCCTTCGCCGCTGATCGGCAACCCAGAAATCCGGAACAGGGACCATAGGTCAAGTGAGGTCTCCCCTTCTGCTGTCGCCACCGTGTTCCATCGGCGGTTGAAGCACTCCAGCAGTGCCTGCAATAGCCCCGTATAGCAAGGGTATGCGTATAGCGCTGCAGTGACAGCATACCTAATTCCAGCTCTGTCCAGTAGCACCCGGTAGTGGTGCACTATCCCCATTAGCCACTCGGTGGCCCCCTGGCGGTATCGGTGCGAGGAGATCACTGCCCACCGGCTGTACCAACTGACGACGGTCTGCCGCATGACCCCATCCAGAATACTGTGGTCATCATAGCCCTCTTCGGCATACTGCAGGCTCGCAGGCTCCAGCACCAGTCCGGCTGTCCCCTCTGTCTCAGTCCGGTGATGGCCGTGTAGGTCCCAAGAAGTAGGGCCCATCGGCCCGACCCTGACTCCGAACTGCTCTGCTCTGCTGAAAAACCCCAGGCACTCAGCGTTGGGGAACTGACACTGCCTCCAGTAATCCCCGGAAAAGCTCCAGTTTCTCTTGACAACTACATCTCGTGGGATGTAATGGAGCATAAAACTCGCTTGAGGAGCTGGCTCCAGCAAATGTACTAGTGGACAAATAAGGGTGAAAAGCTCCCTATTCCAGAAGAACTTGACATTTTCTAGAAGGATAAAGAACTCACCAGAGAGAAGTTGGGAGAAATGCTAAAGAACTTCTCATCCAATATGGTGTCAATCCCACCTCCCAGTGACTTTCAATCCCCTAAGGATGACATTGCCATTGTCCGACCCAGGCGTAAGGATGCTATGGCAAGGTATCAATGCCTTATGATGGAAGAAAGGAGTTGTGGCCGTGGAAGGGGACGAGGTCGCGGATGAGGAAGAAATCCGAATTCTTCTAATGGCAAAATCCCTAATTCAACAGTCCCCGATAAGGTCATAGTCTTTCGTGGCGGGGACCCGAAGTTGAAGTTCGAGGCAACGTGTTTGTCTTTGACCCTTCAAATGAGGAAAAAGAGTCAATTGAGCAGCTAAAGACCTTTGTCTATTATCAAAGGAAGAAGAGCAAAGAGAAGGGTGAACAAGATAAACCAATAGTCTTCTATAAAGGAGACTTGGTTCTCCCAGGCCCTCCAAAGGATGACTTTGGGTGGGTTTCCCCTATCAAGAGCACTTTCGAAGCTATAGAAAATATGGGCGACATGCCTGAGTACATCAAGAAGCTGTGCCAAAAGCCGAATATTCCACAAATATAGGAAACTTCCAAGCGTGATTACTTTCGGCAATTGTGGTATCCATTCCGAATAAGTTCCTCCACTTGATTCTTGAAGATGTAACAGTCTACAATCGTATGGCCCAGCATACGATAGTACACACAGTAATTAGGATCATTGGATTTACCTGCATCCGTTGGCTTTCGTGGTTGTAGCAGAGTTATCAACTCCTCCTTGACACAGAGATTGAATAGCTTCTTTGTGTGTTCCTTTTTGAAGGTATAAGGTGCTTTCATGCATCCCAACAATAATATAAGCGGTGTCTTTCCCTCGACCTTTTTGTCAGCTAAGCTTGGGCTCCCTCCCGCATTCTTCTCATTTACAGGAGAGAAGTCCACTGTATTCACCTCACCTTGGGGGGCTTAGATTTGACATAAGTGTGTGTGGGGTTGTCAATGAAGAACATTTTGATCTTCGCGACCATGATATTTAATTAGTCAAAGCTCTTAATATTTGTGCCAAGGAGCCTTTTCACTAACCACAACTACCAAACCCCTTCGCCATATGGTAATTGCATCTTCTTAGGCCGGAGGATTGTCACACCTCATACTGAGATCCCTCTAGCATTTGATAAAATCCAAAGCCGTCTATCCTCACTTCTGCTTGAGAGAGCATAACTTAGCTAGAGATACCTTTTGCTCGGCGGTTTGGAACCAGTTGAAAAAAAAATTTCTACAAGTCTACCCAATCGATGATCGAGTCAATCTTGAATACCATTGGAAGGTGGTGCCTGTGAGAGACATTGCAAAATACCAAAGGAGATAGGACTCATCTAGAGCAAGCTCTCCCATAGCCGTTATATAATAGAACAAGTGCTTGTGTGGAGACTCTTCGCCAGTAATTTCGTCATCAGCAGGCTCAATCAAAGGCACTTGCTCATTCGGCTTGGATGTGAGGAGGATTTCTTGAAGCTTCTTCTGCAAAAGAATCTTTACATCAAAGGATATCTCTTCAGATTCTTCAGATGGACTCCGGATTTTGACTTTGACGCTGATCTAGCCACTGCTCCGGTCTGGTTGGGGTTCCCTGCACTGCCTGCCAATCTTTATCATGAGGATTGTATGAAATCAATAGCTAGTAATTTTGGACCTATTTTGTGAATCCATGAGAGAACAATGGCAATGACTGAAACGTCGAAGGCACTAGCTTGTGTTGAATTGGATCTCGCTGCTCCGCGCAAAGAGAGGTTGTGGATAGATATGGATGGGGCGGGCTACTGGCAGCCAGAGGAAGAATGGCATCATTTCAAAAAGTGAATAATTATGCAATATTACAACTTATGTAACTTTGTTGTGATAGTTATTGTATAATGTAGAATATTAAACAATGGTAAGAATATAATAAATAGAAAATACCTTGATGGAACATGTGGGGTAGGTCTGCATCACGTGGTATTGATAAATTTGCTTGTTCAATGTTACTAGTGATATTAGATGGCCAAGCAGCATGAGAAGCTCTTTCAGACAAAGAAAGTACAGGTTGCTTCCTGCATCATTGACAAACCGTACAAAACAAAGTTTGCAGTCAGATAGAATACAGAACACAAAAGGGACCAACAGTCAGATGCAGGAAATGAGATCTCACTATAAGGGACATGTAAAGATTCCAAGGACCATCCTTGTGCACTATGATTCAGGAGGGAACATAGTTATCATTCCAGTAAATTGAAAATTTAAAAATGTGAACATTGACCAGCAAACCTGGACATTTATGGCAACAAAGTCTTGGCACTTCTCCCTATCAGACTGAGAAGCTGTGGAAGAGAAAATGTTATGGTGACCTTGAAGTTTTATTTTAGTAGGCAAGAGTAGCAAGCCAGATCTGGACCAAGATCATGCAAGCCTAATCTAGTTCTACTTCCTGATGTTAGGAATACAATGAAAGTCATTGAATGGAAATAGTTTTATATGGAGAAAAAAAATATGGAACAATGTGAGAGCAGAAATTTCAAAGAGATAAAAAGACAATTTTGCCCCTAGAAATCAGACTGGTGGTTGGAACAGCAGTGGCCTATCCAACTACCATTGCTTGACACATGCAAAAGGAAGGCCTTCACTGTCAAGAAGAGCCAATCAGAATGGTCTATGCGGTGAACATGGTGGACCAAAGAGAGGCTGTCATACAGAGGATGAATTGCGGATGGACACATCAGCTGAAGCTACATAAATTGCCAAGAAGAGGCCAACATGTCTCATTGGTGAAAAAGTATGGAAGGGACCTATAAACACATCCCTTGGCATTCATTATAGAATCCTGCTCCAGCTGGGATCACTCCTAGCGCAAGAGGTGTTAGCACCTAAGTGGGTGAATTTGATGAGATCAGAGTGGTAAACAGTATATTTTAGCCCGCCATTGAATGATGTTTTTCTGATCTAATGTTTGTGTAAACTATGACAGCCCCTGTTAGCGACCATTTTGTCCCACCATTGCCTGCCACTTTCGCTTGCCATGGACAGACATTCTCTTTCATACTTAGGTCTCAGTTGAAAGTTTGATAACCCATCACTCTGATGAATTTTATGTCCTCTTTGGACCATTGTTGGCTGTCATCATTGACCCAACATTAGTCACCATCATGTGCCATTGGCTGCCATGGTCGACCTATCTATGATCACCACCTTCCCTCCCACATGGCTCAAAGGGTAGGTTTAGTCTGATCCTAGTTGCCAACCTGGTGCCAAGGGCACGGGAAACGCTCACTCCCATGGCGGTCACTCGAAGTCCGGGACTTGCGAGATCGAGCACTCATTCTCACCGGCCAGCGCAGCAACGAGCTGATGTTGGAAGAAAAGCACTGTAATAGAGCAAGGGAAAGAGCACTTACTCGACCGGTTTGAAGAAATCGGTCCCACTGGGAGACGTGGGCACGCGGGGAAGCGTGGGGTTTACCCATGCCGCGGCGAGGACGCTTCAACCTGTTCAAGCAATTACAACACTACGCCTCACGCAGGAGGGAGATTGTTGGCCCAGAGAGAGATGGCGGACAAGAAGGGGGGTTGAATTGTCCCCTTGTCGAGATGGTGAAATTTAAGAACTTTTCTAACAGAGCATAACAGAGTTGGAGCTAACAGCGTTACTAGCTCAAAACAAGTGCGGGATTAAAAGGGTTCTCTCAAGCTTTTCGATCCCACACGAGTTAGTAATGCAGTTAATTGAACAATCAACGCTCAACACATATAACGGCAGAAGCGGTGTGAGAGGTCTGTTTCGTCATAACGTGTTCCCCGAGAACTCCTCTTTTTGAAGGTGGATATCCAAAGCCTTATACGGCGATAAAAAGAAGGAAAAGAAGGCCACGTCTCGATGACAAGTCCGCGACGACCCGTGGGTTGTTGGAATCCCTTGTAGGTTAGCCCTCGGGATCTCCACACCCAAAGTGGGTTTCGACACGTTCATGGCAACCGGTGGGTTGTTGAGGTCCTTTGTAGGCTAGCCCTCAGGATCTCCGCACCCAAACCGGGTTTTCGGATGTTGTCCCCTTCGTGCACACTCCGGGGGTTGTCACCTTAGTGCACATCCTTTTGTTTTGGGGCCGACCTCGGAGTTTCTCCACTTGGCGTGCCCCCATCTGCACCCCCCGACGCTTCGGGTCTAGGGGAGATACTGCCGAATTTTCGCCAAGACACTTGAACTAATTGTAAGACTGGTGATAAAAAAATGAATGAATGATGAAATGTTAAGGATAATAATAACAAGAAAAGAATGGACAAATAAAAAAAATAAAATAAAAAAACACTTGAATCAGACTGCATGCTCCCCTGACACCAAGGATGCTCTCCTGAGGCCGTGAATGCTCTCCTGAGATTGCATGTGCTCCCTGATCATTGACATCATTGTCTTGAACCCTTGCCCCCCCTCTTTCCCCAAAGCTGCTCTCCAGAGGCCGTGGATGCTCCCCTGGGACTGCATGTGCTCCCTGATCGCTGATATCAAATATTAACTTGCCTTTCCCCGGCATACATATACTCCGATTTCCCCATAATGATTGCGATGCTTTCAAATCGGACATTCGTCCGAATATTAAATGGTCGATTTATGACCAATATAACTCAAAATGTCCTTCTGCACCCCAGTGTGGGGAATTTCGATACTTTTCGATATGTTATTTACTTCTTTCATAAAAAAAAATTGATGTTTAGGCCATGAGGCCCCAAATTTTGGCGATTAATCAGAGATTTTTTCCTCTCCGAGGAGATGTAATTAACGTTGTGACCTTTATGACACGACAGATTTTCAGTCTCGACCCGATACCCACAATCGTCTGGTTGATCAGACAAAGCGCACCACAGACTTCGGACCACTCCAGTTTAGAAGTCCGAACACATTGTCAACTAGGTGACTGGGACGCCCTCGCACTAGCTAAACTGATAAATCAAATCAAAAGAACACCCTATATTTTTATCCATCAGATATTTAGTGCGTCCAACAGGTGACACTAAGGCGTGCAGGCAATGATAGTGTGCTCGAAGGGTGACATGGACAGGTTAACCTCCTCCAGGGAGAAGAATACCGCTTGTTCTCCACTATCTGTTTGAGTTGAGGCATGGACGAGAAGGTGCAGAGTCGTCAGTGCTAGGGATGTCAACAACACCTAGGCAAAGGAGCATTGTTCTATTACAGGAAGAGAAGCAACTGGTGCAAAAGGGTCGCCGACAGCTGGGGCGATGGAGAGGGGATCAAGTTACGAGACGGAGTGGAGGGACACGTCATTTCTACCATGGCCAGAGGTAGGGTCGACAGAGAGGGGCTGGGGCACTAGAGTGGCAGGAGCGAGGGTGGTTGGCGGCGGCAGCGTATTCGTGAGTGGCGGCGGCATCAGTAGTGGCAAAATTGATTGGACGCGAGGGAGCAGGAAGATAGGGAGTGGCAGCGAAAACATGGGAGAAGGTAGGGACGACTGCAAGAGGAGGAGGGGGAGGTGAGACCCCCCCCAATGGTCGGCGCTAGGGAACCCTAGCGGTAGCGGCCATGGAGGGTCGTGGGTAGGGTTTTTTCTCCCCCATATCTCTCATCCTCTTCCTCTTCTTTAGGGAGGAATATATAGAAAAGTTGTGTGCCTTCATTATTGGCACTAATAATAGCACGAAGATGGACAGGCATACTGCTACTTCTCCTAAACAACAGTCGCACTGGGGGGATTGTTACATATAGAAATCTAGTTTTCAAATGGTGACAACTTCACATATGTCGTTAATTAATAAACGCCTTAGAGGTTGTCGTCAATTCTTTGAATTTCATTTTGTTTATAACTCGTAAAACTAGGAAATGACGCCTGCTATGCTAGTCGTTATTTAGAATGCCAAAAACTGCCCCTGTGCACTTTTGAACAAGGTCCATGCAGGAAGCAATGTCCGTGCATATGAGTCCGTGCATATGAGCCCATGCAGGAACAGGTTAAGGCCGTGTAGGAATTGACAAAGGCCGTGCGTGCACACAGGGTCTTGAAATGATGGCTTCAACGGTGGCGTTAATTAAATGATGCCCTGAGGCCAGCCGTTAATTCTTGAATTTTATTTTATGGAAGATTTGTAGAAACTAGGAAATGACGCCTGCTTACACAGTCGCTAGTTTATTGAAATAACGCCCCCAAAGATGTCGTTAATTAAATGACGCCTTGAGGCCTGCCGTCAGTTTGTAAAAATTCGTAAGAATTCCCAGAATAATCTAGAAAAATAAGAAAAAAAATAGAAAAATAGAAAAATCACTCAAATAAGATTAATTTGAGGGTCAAATTGGGGCATTATAAGACAATATGAGATGGACTCATAGTGACATCAATTTTAGCGTGTCTACAGAGCACATGCTCAGCACTGAGCACGACGCAAGTGAACACAAGTCTGACACCTCTGAAACAGGGCAACGTCACTTACGTCTCACAGGAGAAGAGACACGACTGCCACGATAACAGATCACGAAAAATGAAATGACAACACAGCAAGCTTCAGCTTAAACAAGGAGACACAGTCCTCTCAGCTGACAACTCGACCACATCATCGGCTCCAGTGCCAAAGGCAACAGGGAACACCTAGCAGACAGGATGCCAACGACAGTAACACTGAACCACAAGTGCAATCAAGTCAGTCCTCACTCAGATATTACATCTGATCGAGTCGCAGGCTAACTCTACTCGGGAAGAGGAGTACCGCAATGCTAACTGACAAGACAATGGTCCAAGACAGGAACACAAAATCATACAGAAACAGCACTCAAAATAATAACATGGCAGCACCTACAGGATTCCGGCTCCGTACAGCACACAGAACCACGGAACACAACTGCAAGCATGGTCACATCAAGGCACAAAAGGAGCTGATCACACGATTACAAGGAATGAGTCATGCATCAAGCAGCTCACCAAGAAAAGACCCACGACAACAAGAAATGACAGGAAATCGACGATCTCAAGGGACGCATCTCAAGGACCACAAGCACGGCTCGAGAACACAACACCCAAGAGATAATATAGTGGAGCAGAGGGTACTCAATCAGCAGGAATGCCGACAAATTCCCCAACACTCGCAAATACCGATGCCAACACCAGAAAAATTACCAGCAATATCACGGCAACAGATGACATCAAGGCACAGGAAGCCAAGATGAAGTCACATCGAGAAAAAACAATTCTCTCGACCGGCAGAACCTCACGAAAAGATCCTCGACCTGTGGATTATTAGCCCACACGCTTCCGTTGCGCACTCACACAACGCACACAGGCATCAGAAAATAGCTCGATATTCGCATCTCAGCACACACACGGCGCCACCGTAATTCATGAAGAATCACAAATAAAATGCCATGAGTACTGATCTAGCGAACGACCGATCACAAATTGCCTAAGTGCAATGAAAGAGAGCACTAGCATCAGTACAAAGCCCAAGAAAAAATGCTAATCTCATGTTACCTTCACGTCTTGAAACAATAAATGAGCCTTCACAACACATCGGCCGTTGGACACGGCACGACGAACATGATATGCAACAGCTCTTAACACACGAATGCGTCCAAAGCCATGCAACAGTAAAGCAAGGAAAAGATTAGGCTCAGAATAAAACTATCCACAGTTAAGCAGACACAGGACAAAGACATCACCAAGAGAGAAATTCCAAGGTAAATCTCGAAAAAACTCCACTAGAAGGGATGAGATAGGGGCAGTACATGTAGGAGAAGGGAGTTGCAGGAGGATTGAGGTGCCTGTGCTGGCATGGTTGGTAAACAGGCTGGAGAAAAGAAGAATGCAAATTTGAAAGAGTATCTAATGCTTATATTGCTAATGATTTAAAGGAATTGGGAAAAAACAAGTTGACCGGACTTGTTTCTGGGATGACTTGGTTGAATTTTTAAAGTGTCTTTGACTCAAGTTTTCTTTTTTCTTTCAGATATGGGTAGTCCATGAAATTGTGTCAGGAGGAGAAGTAGGCAGTTGACTGTTAGCAATATGCAAAGAAACTCTCGACTTCAAACTGTAGTTGTCCTCTTTCTTTCTTTAGTTTCTGCATGATGCTTGCACAAACTCTTAGCACATGGTACACCTTCTCATTTCTGGATATACAGCTCTGGGCAGATTGCGATTCATACAATCCAAGCTTATTAGCTATCTTGAAAGTAAAATGCAATCTTTTCTATTTGCTAATCATTTATTTCTCTCTTCCAGTGTTGTAGCCATGGGAATCCTGTCATTCTCTATGCAGTCCAAGAGATTTTGGCCCGCTTAACTCTTGTCAGGTTTTTCTTCAAGTTTGAGTCTTATGTTGTCTTGCTGAGACGGATCATTGTCAAACTCAGTCCACCCACATCACTCTTCCACCCCTCCCTAGCCCCCCATCTCTGAAGCCTCGCTTGTTTGGAGAGATCCTTCAAAAGTCATGGGAAGTTCAAGAGGATTAATATCTTCTTATTGGATGGGTTTAGTGGGTATGCTGTAATATTTCCAAGGATTCCCTATTTCCAAGCTTTTTAGGCTCTCATAGGTTGTTCTCGAAAAGCTGAATAGAATTTCATTTCAAGAATATATATTTGGGGGAGCAGCAGACCCCTAACCTAATTTGTCCACCTGTAGATCTTTTGATAAGTGATCTTGTTCCCTAATCTGGTTAGCTGCTGTCTGTCAGCAGACTATTGATCTTCCATTTTCTTTTATATCATGTCATTTTTTTTTGGTTTCATGGATGAATCTAGTTGTCATTAAAGCATGCTAGTTTTCCATAGTAAGAAATACCCATCCTAGGTTATCTGCTTCTTTTCTGTACATTGTTCAAGCATGTCAAAATGTGCCAGAATCACAAAAGTCGCAATGTGGGTCAAAGGGTGCTAGAACGTGGTCACTGGTCATTGGTGCATATGTCACATAGTCTACATGGTAAAATTTGAACGTTAGTAAACATCGTTGCTTCTATCTGCACTGCCAGGATCCCTACTTCTAGTAAGACCCTTACAGGTGAGTGCTCTTCCCGTTCTGAACTTCTAATCCATTGTGTATTCCCTTCCCTTGTTTGGCCTCTTTACTGTGTTGAATTGAAACCTTTCTCAAGCTTATACATGTGTGCCACTTATTGAAACATATGTAGTTCGTACCATAAACTGCCATGGCTGCTTGTCTTGGAAGTGTCGGGTTGCACATCCCGGCCAATGGACATCATCCTGTGTCATGGTTTAAAATTTGAATGCCTTATTTCAAAATCAGAGGCAGCCCACCTCCTTCTTGGCCCTTTGCGAGATGGCCTACCGGTAAGATCCCCATGTGGAACCAATGTTTATTTGTTCCTCTACACTGAGTCATGATACCTGCAAAAGGGGGACCAATTTTCTTATCCGAACACCGAGAGCCCACAGCAAGAGGAGCTGACGGGAACATCATCGTTCCTTTCTGAATAGTTCTGTTAATTCTGAGGGCCACTTTGATAACATGTTAGGATAAGTTATATGAGGTGGGTCAGAGTGAGTTATTTCTTGGGTTTATAGTTTTTAAGTTTGATAATTTATTCTTAGTCGGAGAATAACCCATTCTATATGAAATGGTAGAATGAGTTATCTCTAGAATAAGGGTCTTTTTCCTAACCGACCTCAAGTAACTTAACCCTGTTACTAAACTCGGTTAAGGGTGAGTAGACAGAATAACGGCATGATTCTCTTCAAGCGCCAGACTTCTCGGTTCTTCCCGAAAGGGTCAGCTCGCTTCTTTGTTCCGTTCAACTTGTTTGAGGAACTCTACAAGTTCGAGCAACGCATGGGCTGCCCTATTCGCTGGAGCAAGCTGGAGTACAACCCGACACGCTGCTGCAACAAGTGCTGGCAAGTTGGACATGCGGCCGGTGAGTGCAACTCTGAACGTCGTTGTTTTCGTTGTGCAGACAAGTGTCAGCCTAACAACTGCACTGCCTCGCAAGCTCGTTGTGGGTTGTGCAACGGCGATCACATTGCTCCCCACTGTCGCAAGCACTACGTTCGCAGGCGCATCCCTCTCATCCTCTCTGGCGACCCATCGGTTAGTCGCGTTCCTGTTGCTTCTCCCTCCCCTGCTCCTGCTGCTTCTCTAACATCTGCTCAGTCACGCCCCAGTGTAGAGTCGCTCAGTGAGATGAAGCAATTGCGCAGCGAGATGAAGCAAGTGAAGGAGATGCTGGAGATGTTCGTCAACGTGATGACCAAGCTGCTGCCTCTAGCGATCTCGCCTGAATTCCTCCAGCAATGCCAACGCTTGGGAATCAACACGGCATCACTCGCTTCTTCTCAGCCTGCCTCTTCTCAGCCTGTACAACCTGCTGCGTCGTTGCCTTCGTCTTCGTCTCCTGCTGCTGTTCCTTCTTCTGCCTCTGCATCTGCTGCTCCTTCTTCTTCAGTGTCTGCGTCTGCTGCTCCTTCTTCGGTCCCTGCCTCACAAGCACCCGCCGAGGAACCTTTTCAGCAGGACACCACTTCTCAAAGGAGGAGAAAGAGAAAGAAGAGGACGGAAGCTGCCAACAACAGCAACAACAACAACAACAACAGCAACAGCAACGATGATGCCAAGGTTCCTACGTCGTCTCTTCATGCACTGCCTGCACCGAAACCACTGTCTTATGAACATCGCCGCAAGACAGCCATCACCTCTCTCAAGCCTGTTTGGAAGCAACTGCTGCTGAGCATTCAGGTGGATGATGAGAGAGTCCCCGGCACTCTGGCGAATTGGGTGGTGGATGGTTGGACATCGCAAAGCGCAGTGGCGAAAGAGTCCATGAAGGACGAAGGTTCTCTCTTTACTTTCTTTTTGAGTGTCACAAAACAGCAATACAAGTCTGTACACGCCAAGCTCACACACAAACATCTAAAGAAAGCGCTGTCGGAGTGTCAGGTTAAGCTGTTGCCAGTGTTGTCATCTCTCGATTAATATGTCTACTCATTCTTCAAAAAATTTGCTTCATTTCTGTAACATTAACGGCATTAACTCTAAGAAGAGGGAGATCGGTGTGGCTCTTGCGTTTTGTCCTCGTTCTGTGTTTGTTGGTTTTTGTGAAGCCAAGATCGACAAGAAGAAGGTGGACGAAGGCAAAGATCCTCCCAGGTTTCCAGGTTTTTCCGCTTTTTCCTTTCCTTTTACTCCTATCTCCTCTGGTGTTGTTCTCTACGCTGCTTCCCCTTGTCGTACTCTTTTCTCTTTTCAAACTGTTGAGGGCTCTATGGTTGTTGCGTCTCAATTGGTTGTGTTGGGGATGAGGGTGAGAGTGGGGTGCGTGTACTTGCGCCCGTCGGCGCCTGTGTCTGCTGTTGAGCAGGTGATCGCGAAGCTTGAAGAAGTGCTGGACACCGATGAGCCTGTGTTGCTGATTGGGGATTTCAACTGCCGTCATCCAGAGCTGGGTGACAAGTGCAAGCCTTCTGCGCGCAGTAACCGGTTGATTTCCTTCCTCAACTTCCACTCGCTCACCGTCCTCAACACCATTCATCACTTCGGAGTGCCGACCAGGGACAACTCTGTTCTCGACCTGGCCATCACCACTCACCCGCACCTCTTCAGCATGCGTCTGGATTATTTCCGTGTGCTTTCCGATCACACGTCTCTTTCAGTTGAGCTTCTTCATCCCAATCCCAGCAATGAACCCATTTCTTCGCCTTCTCTGAGATGGAATCTTGCCAGTGGTGATTGGAACACCTTCAAGTTGGCTTCTCAAGTGCGGTTTCGTGCAGCAAGGATGGTCGCTGTCGTTGCCAATCAAGAAGCCATCGACAAGGTCGCGCTTTCTTTTACTAACTTGCTTGTTGCGTGTGCGGATTGTTGTTTCAGTCGTGCGAAGCCTCACCAGCGGTTCCGATTGACACCTCAAGACCACCATCCTCTCTACCACACCTACTTCTCCCTTCATCGTCGCCACAAGAAGATCAAATCGCGAGTGAAGAGAGACAGACAGGACCACATCAACAATTCTCACAGCCAACGTCGTTTCATCACCTTGGTGACGGTTGCTGCGCAGCTGGCAGTGGCCAAGAAGGAATGGAAGGCGGCTTCCCGTGCCTTCTCGGAACAGGGGTGGAGGGAGTTGGTTGGTAGGATTGAGGCTGCACCTGGTCGTGTGGCATTCAAGATCTGGCGTCGCTCGATTCCATCTGGCTATCGTCCGCTGCACTCCATCACGTTGTCGAGGAATGGAGATGTTCCTCGTTCTCTGCAGGAGGGTTTGAACAACTTTGGCTTCTTTTACTCTGTTGTTATGTCTTTGGCAGATCTTCCGAATTGGCGTGAAGGTGTCGCTGACCCTGATCTCCATTCTGCGCCTCCGTCAGACGTTGATGAGGCTGTGAGTGCGGATTTAGGTCACGGTATCCACCTCTTTCGGTCTCCTATTGATCACGACTTCTCCATTGATGAGCTTCAAGCGGCAGTCAAGTCCATGCGTGCGAGTACAGCCCCGGGACCTGATTCGATCAGTGTTCCTCTTCTCTCCCATGCAGGACCTGCTGTCTTCGAGGCTCTTCTCAACATCTTCAACTCGTCGTGGCAATTCGGCATCATCCCCAAGGAGTGGAAGAAGGCCAACGCTTTCGCCATCTTCAAGAAGGGTGACCAGTCGGATCCGTCTTCGTACCGTCTCATCAGCATCACCAGCGTCATCATGCGGTTATTCGAGCGGATGGTTCTCTCCAGGTTGGTGGAGCACCACTCGGATTTCCTTTCCAAGAATCAAGCGGGATTCAGGAAGCAACACTCCACTCTCGACAACATCTACAGACTGCTCAGGGATGTTCACTCTCAATTGCGTAAGCGTAAGATGCTTCCTGTGTTGTTTCTTGACATTGTGAATCAATCAATAAAATTTAAATCGATCAAAAGACTGTATCTATAGGTAAATCTGCCGGACTTGTAAACACACGAACCAAACAAACAAACCAGATACGAAAGTAATCAAACAACAAGATAAAAAAGAACCAGAACAAGTACGAAAAATCCCAAGAAGCCACCACAAAGAAATCCCATAAATAAGGGCAAAACGTACCAATCCCGATTCAAAACAAACAAACAAAAATAAAACAAAATAAAATAAAATCAAAGATGAATAACGCGATCGATCGCTAATAAAAAGTCGCCAGTAATGTTCAAACATCGATCGTGAAGGTCTCTCAACAAGGCACGCTGACCACGCCACCACTGGTCATCAACTTGCGGAGGATTTCCCAGGACCAAATCAAGCGTCAGCTTCACCGGCACTGCACAAGACAGAAGCAGGTTAGAGCAGACCGACCTAGCCTTGGCAAACTTGGGACACAGCATCACCACATGGTTCGTGTCTCCAACAGGCCATCCACAACCACATCGAGGAGAATCAGCAAGACGATAGACGTGTCTGCGTTGCGGAGTCAACGCCACAGACAAACGCAAACGCGCACGAATACAAACAATAGGCTTCGGGTCAACAGAAATGTAGCGCGCACAATCGCTCAGAGGCTTGATGGTCTTCGCCTTCACAGTGGAAAGCAAGGACCACTCAGACTTGATCGCAGAGGCAACGACGGCTTTGATCACTTTCTTGTCGAGCGGAAATCTGGAGTTGGCAGGAAGAAGACGCTTCACCTCCTCCACCTCACACCTGAACGACCGGCAGAATGCAGGCTTATCATCATCTTTCTCATCAGAGGACACGTCCTCGACGAGAAGAGACGGGAGATAATTGCCACATCGAGCAGACCGAAAGGCACGAGAGACGGTTTGGAGAATGCAACGCAAGCGAATGACAGAAGCAGAAGGAAAGCCGAACTCCCACAGGACTCTGACGGCTGAAGCTGACCGATGCAACCCCAGCGCCCTCCTCAGAGGAGTGGCAATGATTTGGTTGAGAATGCGAAGCTGTGTCTTGTTGGGACGCCAGAAAGCGAAGGCGTACGACATCTGCGGGATGAGGATGTACTTCACAAGAGAAGCAGTGATGGACGGAGATGGAGGATGGTTCCTGCTGTTGATGCGGGCAATCAAGTTGGCTGTCAGCTTGCACTTGGCTGCCACCACATCGAACTGCATGTTCCACCTGCCGTTGCTCTGGAATGTGAGACCTAAGTACTTGAAGTGATCAACGAATTCCACACGCCGATCAGCAAGCAAAAGGGGAGGAGAGGGAGGAGAAGGGGGACTTAGCTTATTGGTGAACAGGACGATGGGGGATTTCTCCACTGAGAATACCAACTTCCATCGAGTCATCCATTCGTTCATCGACATTGGTTAAATGTCAAAGCAAAGATGGGTTTTCTTTCATTAACTAGGATGAAAGGTCCATGTTAACATTACATTCACTGATTTCGCCGATGATGATGAAGATTAGGGTAGATGTATTCATCGACATTGGGTAAAATGCCAAGCCAAAGGATGTTTATTCATTAACAAGGACGAAAGGTCCAAGCTAATGTTACATTCACCGATCTCACCGATGATGACGAAGATCAAAGCTAGTGCATTCGTCAACATTGTGTAAAATGCCGAAGCAAAGAAATGTTATCCTTCATTAACAACAAAGAAATGTTATCCTTCATTAACGAGGACAAAGGGTCCAAGTTAATACTTCATTCACTGATTTCACAGATGATGACAAAGATCAGGGCAGGTGTATTCATCGGCATTGGGTAAAATGTCGGAGCAAAGGAAGGTTGTATTCTTTACCAGAATAGGCAAAAGGTCTATTCCGATCAGGCTTTGTCTATTGGTGGTTTATTCTCTGGTGAGACTTGTGGGAATATTCTATTTTGACCCTGAGAAGGGTCCCCTGGATGGAAGATGTATTCATTTTTTTAACCACATTACCGGTACAAGCGCCCTTTCGGGTTTTCACCGGCACTAGCCCCCACTTGCTTTTGCCCACGCGCCCCTTCAGGTTTTCACATGGCAGGGTACCTGATTTTGCCTGCAGCACCCTTTCAAATTTTTGCCACGGTTGGGTTATTCCCATTTTTGCCCTTGCCCTACTGTAGGGACAAGTCTGGCGGGGCACTTCTATTTTAAGTCCCATTTTTTTTAACAAAAAAGGGTAAGAGAGTGATGATGGATCGATATGTGATGTTCGACCGTGGATGGCAGCATGTGACTGTTGGCTAGGGCATGGGGCCTTGCGCCGATATAAAGGGTTTATTTGTTGGCAAGAAAATAATGTCAACGCAAAGGAAGAATTTCTGCCGATTCAGACGTAAGGTCCGCAATGGCGATATCGTGTGAATACCGACTAGGGCATGAAGCCTTACGCCGAGAAATAGATTTATTCGTTAGTAATGGAATAATGCCAACACAAAGAGAGAGTTTCTGTGCCGATTCAGACGTAAAGCCCATAATGGCGATATTGTGTGAGAGCCGGCTAGGGAACGAAGCCTTGCACCAAGAAAAGGGATTTATTCACTGGCAAGGGGTTAATGCCAATGCAAAGGGAGAGTTTTTTTGCCAATTCGGACATAAGGCCCATAATGGCGATATCGTGTGAAAGTTGGTTAGGGCACGAAGCCTTGTGCTGAGAAAGGAGTTTGTTCGTCGACAAGAAGATAATGCCAACGCAAAGGGAGAGTTTCTGCGTCGATTCAGATGTAAGGCCCATAATGGCGATATTGTGTGAAAGTCGACTAGGGCACGAAGCCTTGCGCCGAGAAAAAGGGGTTTATTCATTGGCAAGAGGGTAATTCTAACGCAAAGGGAGAGTTTCTGCGCCGATTCGGATGTAAGGCCCATAATGGAGATAATGTATGAATGTTGGCTAGGGCACGAAGCCTTGTGCAGAGAGAGGGATTTATTCCTTAGCAAGAGGGTAATGCTAATGCAAAGAAAGAGTTTCTGCGCCGATTCGGACATAAGGCCCATAATGGCGATATTGTGTGAATGTTGGCTAGGGTATGAAGTCTTGCGCCGAGAAAGGGGTTTATTCGTTAGTAAGAGGGTAATGCTAACGCAAGGAAAGAGTTTCTGCGGCAATTCAGACGTAAGGTCCGCAATGGCCATATTATGTGAAAGTTAGATAGGGCACAAAGCCTTGCACCGAGAAAATGATTTATTCGTTGGCAAGGGGTTAATGCCAACGCAAAGGGAGAGTTTCTTCACCCGTGCAAATGTAAGGTCTGTCAGGGCATTATTGAGTAGCATTCAGCTGAGGCATAAAACCTATCACCGTAGGGATGTATTCACAGGCATGGGCTAATGCCTGGGCGTTGGTGGAGTGAGAACATTCCCTTCCTTTGGAATGGGGGTGCACTCTCCCTGCGTCCCATTAGATGACTTGGTTCATAAAAAAAAACTCATATGTCATCAAGGACCCTATGAGTTCATCGACTGTCATGGTGGACAGAAGGCGCGAGGCTTCAATGACTGTTGCTTTTGTATGCCATACTGGTGTCCAAGACCTCAAAATCTTTCTCACCAGCTCCTGTTCAGTATAAGCCTTTCCTAGGCTTTTTAAACTATTGGTCAATTAGGTCAGTCTGGCATACATCTCTAAAACTGATTCATCAGTTTTCATTTTAAACATTTCATAATTAGATATTAACATATTTACTTTGGTCTCCCTTACCTCAGAGGTACCTTCATAAATTACCTCTAGTCTTTTCCACATCTCCTTAGCAGTGGCGCATGAGGAGACACTAGAGAATTCCGTCGGATGGAGAGAACATTGCATGACGTTCATAGCTGAATTGCCAATTGAGGTTGGACCTTCGTATCTACTCTCTAGTCCGTGTGTCCTCATCAGCTGGTTGCATATATGGTCCATGATTCAGCACCTCCCAGATCTCATGATCTTGGGCTCTTAGGAAGACCTGCATGCGAGTTTTCTAATATGCATAGTTAGTACCATCAAAGAACGGGGGATGGTTCACTGAGTGTCCTTTAGCCATATAGCCTTTAACCTCCATTTCACCTAGCCTCTCCGGGATGTTAGACCACACAAAGGAGAGCCTAGCTTTGATACCACGTGTTGGGTGTGAAGAGGTTGATCTAGAAGGGGGGTTGAATAGATCTACCCCCTTTACACCTTCTCAAAAATTATAGATATAGAACTAAGGGACAAAATGGCTGAATTTAAAAGCACACGGTGCTACACAGCAACTATTGCATCTTAGACACGCAAAGAGATACAAAATCGCACACCACACAATGAGACAAGAACTTTTAAGGTGGTTTGGTCCTCATACCAGAGACCTACGTCCACCCCTCACTTAATCAAGTGAGGCTTCCACTAGTGTCAAGCACTCAAAACTGGGAACACAACCCAAGCAAACATCGTTGATCCACAGCTTAACGAGAGAACACCTTCTCTCAAGTCTGCTAACTTATAGCCTACACTCCCTATCTTCCACGATAGTTCAGAGAGAACCAAAGAAGTGAAAAGAAAGAAAGTAGAAAAAAAGTGTGAAAACATAGATCAAGTTTAGAACAATTCTCTCCCAAGGTAGCAAATGAGATCTGTGTCGATTGATGCCTCTGTACTTCAGCTCTGCACTTCACGCTCCAAACCTCAAGTCCCCGCTCTCTTGTTCCCTGAGAGGCAGCTTAAGTGTTCTTGTTCCAGCAAGAGTTTCCTTGAGAAGCACTTACCAAAACTGAGCTCCCTTCCGTTTTTTACTGGTTGCACATAATTTTTTCCCACCTTCTGCACTTTCTGTTATTTTCTCTCCGCATTGACTTATTCTTCGTTCCGCAGAATATGGACACTCATGAGGAAGCCATGACAGAGACGCTCTCTTGATAGATTCCTGATCACCTTCTTTTCATAGACATAGGAACTAGAATTCCGTTGCTCTCTCGCTCTCCCTCTTTTGAACCTCAGTAGCCTCTCAGGGAACAAGACATTGCATAGGAACTAGAGATTTGCTATGGCTCCTTGATCTTAGATGAAGTTTATCATGGTCGTCCATTGCATAGGATGCTCCAGATCCGAGCTGGCAGAGTTAGGAAATCCAGGCATGTCTGATTTCTGCGAGCACACTTGATCACCCTTCCTGTGTAACATCCATGAGCTATTTTTCACCGTTGTACAATCATTTGTTACCGCTATCGGGCATTTGTCACCCATAACGAGTTATTTGTCACCCTTATATCCCACTAGCTGTCGCCATTGACCAGTTCCAAGGCTCAACATGAACGACGTCGACTCCACTAACCTTTGGAGTCGACTCCACTTCTACCTATTTACTTTATACTTTTACTGTAGAACTGTCATTTCATCAATCTAAAGTATGGATGAATTATTTAGTCTATTTTTTCATTTTTAACTATTTTTGAACATTATATCATTATTTAGATAATTAGTAAATCAGTAAACTTGAAAAGAGAGTTTCATGCTCTTCATTCATGAAGTGCAAGGTCGATGGCTAATGTTGCATCATTATGTCATTATTATAATTTTTCAATTTTTAATTAATATTTTTGAATGTTATGCTATTATTTAACTAATTAAAACCAGATCGCACTGATCCACCTCAGATCATGGTTCGTGTTTGCAATGATCAAGTATGAGTATCCCAACTTGGACTGATCTGGTCCGAGTCAGCGAGCCATGCTGTGAACATGCACTTCATTAACTTCCTTCTGCCTTTTCTCCATTATTCCATGTAACTGTTTGCAATAACAATACTTGCTACTTCTCGGATAATCAAGTTGGGGGAAAAAGTAAGCACTTGTCTGCTTATGTTCCTTATGTTATCTTTTTTACTGCGTTATTGATCTTAACCTGTTGCGATAGTTGTGTTTTGAAAAATTAAGTGCTCCCATGTGCAATGTTGTGCAGTTAAAAGCATTGATACATAGAAAGAAGTCCTATGTGGGTCTAGCGCATATGTGGAACAAAGCTGTTGATGGAACGTTAGGTCCAGTGATTGCAGCTCTCAGTTCCCGTGGGTGGTAAAAGAAAAGTCACGCTTTGGTTGGAAATACTAAAATTACTATCAGAAATCATTTGCTTGTCTACATGATTCAGTTCTCTCTCTCTCTCTCTCTCTCTCTCTCTCTCTCATTTCATTTGACCATCTTTGAGATGTGATGTCAGATTCCCTAGCAGATGGGCATTTTTACTAGGATGATGCTTGTTTCTTGCTTTGGCATTGTTCTTCAACTTAATGGTCTGTGCCGCATCCATAAACCTTATTTCCAGCACTTGCCCATCTTTTGAAGAAATGATGTGGTTCTATGACAGTAGTAGCTTTTACTTCTACGGATTTTTATAGTTTTGTTGCCTATTACAGATGTCATCACGTTTTCCTGATGGTTTCTCATCTTATAAGGATTTCTGCATATGTAGATACACATATGCTGAATCTTGAACATCATACATTTGAAATGGAATTGTCTATTTAAGATAGTCATAAAATCTGGTGTTTACCAGCATACAACCTGAAAGAGATGAAAATATTGATACCAAGTCATTTTAGCGATCTCTTTTTCAGCCACGATCAATGATAGGCTGCACAATTTTTTTCTGCTTTTGTGTCCTCATTTTGATTAAAGCCCTTATTAGTGCAGTTGATGAAAACTGTTATCTGTGAGATTATCGGGGCTTGAACTTGGGTGGTATCCAATCCGTTGAGATTTTCCTTCCTCCACCGCGCAACATGAGTCTGTCGAACCTGTTGCAACCTACAAGTGAACGCCAAAACACCACCGTGTCAGGGGCTGCTTGGCTTCTGTCCCCACTTCGACTATTTTTCTATCCACCCACAGCGACTGTCTTCGTCTACTTGCAACGTGAAATCAAAGAGGAAGATGATGTAGAAAAACGGTGTGAACAATGAAATGAGCAAGGAAGGAAATTTGATACCCAACAAATTAGTTCCGTTACTTTCTTGAGAAATGCTTATTACACCACCTCCCTTGATTACACCGTCCAGTGGTGTATCGATTTTTGTGTGTGTGTGTGTGTGGGACCAACGTCAAGTTACTCTGACATGGGCTCCACGCCACCAGTGTGCGAAGATCCTTTTAAATGCCTTTTATTTTATTAGAAATGTTTTCTCTGTTGTTAAAAAGAAAACGTAAATCTTGTTTGTTGGGCTATTGTTTGTCAGTGTCTCTTCGCTGCCTCCACCGACCAGTGTGCGATCCTCAGGGGATTTTTATTTATTTATAGGGACTAATAAATAAAAAATCCCTTTAAAATTTTACTGATTATTAATATAGATCATATTTTGTCAACATTATCGAGCCTTGTGTTTGTGTCTTATGGTCGCTCTGATTATTCACGAATACGTTCCGACCAATACGTTCCGCTGCTATCAGATCGGGGCATGACACTCTAGCTCATGCCCTCGCTTAATCATGTTGTTTCTCCCTTCGTGCTCTCTAGCGGATCTCTCCGCTCTGCTATGCACTGCCACCGATCGTTGCTGTTGGAGCTCTCCAATTTTCTATGCACCGTCTCTGATCATCTCTGACCGGCTTCCTGTGAAGCTTGATGTCCTTTTGCAAGCATCTCTAACTCGTGCCCTCAGTAGATGACATTGTTTCTCCCCTATCTCACAATTAACCCCACTTGCTCTTCGACCAAGTTCGTAGGCCTCATCCTCTCTTCCCTCTCCCCCATCTCGGACGTTTGGCACCATCTATGAGGAAATCCTAGGCCACAGAAACCCTAGTGTATATTGTGTCGACCTCTCTCCCCCCCTATCTCAGATGTCTAGCTCCTACTGTGAGGAAACATCCTTCTGTGAGGAAACACTAAGCCATAGAAACCCTAGTGTGTGTTGTGTCAATCTCTCTCCCCTCTCCCCTATCTCGACCGTCTAGCTCCTTCTGTGATGAAATCCTAGGCCACAACCACCTTAAGCCCTAGATCGATCAACGTTACTCCCCTATTCCCTCAGCCGGCCCTCTTCTGTCCCCTGCACTATATTCCTCTTCGTCATCTCTGTGTGTTTTTCTATTACTACTAATGATATTTTGTGATAAGCTTGCAGGCAGCCCCTTCTCCCATTGCTATGGACTACTATGGACATCAAAAAATGATGATCATACGGCACATACATCTCTGCATCCGAGAGCAAGTCGAAGACGGAAAGGCCGAATAAGCCCCATACCTCGTCCGATCAGGATGAGAATGCACCTAGTGGTCCGCCATCCAGTAAGAAAGCCCGTCAAGTAGAAAAGACGGCCCTGGCTCTGCCCTCGATAATACCGAAGGCCGAATCAGGAAAAAAAATTGGAAATTCAGACACGGGCTCGACATGTGCGAGAAATCATGCAAAGTCCCAGACTGGGACTCGAAGGCTTTGAATTAAACACCTCGGAGGCGGGGCATTACAACTAAGGCATCACAGGAGCACAAGCGTTCATCTAAATCACCACGAAGCTGAGACGAAATCTCTTGACACTCAAGCTGGCGCGGCCTGCACTTAAACTGGCACACCCCCCTCCAAGACCTAAACCGGTGCACACATGGGAGATCATAAATCGGCAAACCCCTCTTCCTTTGCTAAATCGACGTGCCTTACATTCTCCTGCTAATCTGACGCGTCCCTTTTGTGCTGCTAAATTGGTGCACCCACCCCCCGCGCCAGTTTAACCCAAAACATCCCATCTTGAGTCCAATCCCCTATTTTCCCACCAATGGATTGTCCATGAAGACCCTTTGCCCGAAATGGAGTAGACGCCTACATCAGACCGGCATGCAACCACCTACACGCCTAGAACGGAAGTCTTCGAGCACCGCACTGAATGATGCATCTCCACTGGTCGCCATCAACCAATCCCGGGAAAACATCTCCCCTACTCTACCGCTCCCCTATCCGCAGGCCACTCAACATCTTCGAGCGGGAAAAGGAAAAAGAAAGAAGAGAGAGGGTTTTGGCTTCGGTGGCCTCCCCGATCTCCACTCCTATAAGGGGGAAGCATACTCCACTGGAGGGTTGGTTGGTGAAGAGAAGAGAAGCTCTGCTCCCCCCTACGCCAGCAAGGTGAAGAAAAGAGAGAGAGTGTGAGAGAAGAGAGGTGAGCTTGGCAGGGTGGGAGCTTGAGCTCTCTTCTCCCTCCCCCACTAGTGTATTTACTTCTTCCCCCTGCTGTATTTCTTTTGCTCTGGGATAGTCTCCCTCTATGTATTCTGTCTTCCCCCCTTCTTTTATGAATGAATAAAAAAAGGGTAAAACTGCTGGTGTTGTGGCAAGGCACTGATGACAGACACATTGGGTCACTTAATATTAGTCAGAACAGAATTTCAAGAGCAGGGAGGAAGGAGGCTTGGACATAAAAAACTTAATGGTTTCAGCATAATTTTGATGAGTAAGTGGCTGTAGAAGCTGGGGAAGAAGGAGACAGACTTACGGAAGGAGATTAGTACTTGGAAGTATTACAAGAGATGAGAATGTGTGGGATATTGACCTTAGCAACATGGCAAACATTTGTCTTTTCTGCACGTAGGATGTGGTTATAGCTGAGATGTCCCTCTCTGTTGGGAAGGGGCAGAGGATGTGATTTTGGCAGGATAAATGTGTGATTAGAGGCCCCTGGTGGAGTTATTTCCTTGTCTATTTAGCATCACCCTGATGCAGTCTTGGCAGAGGTGTTTGTGCAAGATGCTAGGTGGGGGCATTGCTTGGCCCTACAATAGAAGAAATCCGTATGATGATGGGATTGGTCGGTGGCTCAGCTGGGCAATCTCTGCTAGAAGACAGGAGCTTACAACAAAACATGGCAGAAAGCTGGAGGTGGAGATGGAAAAAGGGTGGTAAGTTCATTTATAGAATTATAGCACATGGAGGTATGAGGATTTCCCTCATTCTCCACATTTGGAGGCCCTGTGCAGCTGTGCCCTTATGAAGGTTAAATTATTGGTTTGAAGAGTGGCTCATGCTAGGTTCCCTACAAGTGACCGTGCAGCTGCCTTTTTGTAAGATGTCAAAGCTACATGCTACTTGTGTGACGGCCATGATGAGAGTTTTGGTCACTTGTTGGTGCAGTGTGTCTTCTGATTCTTCTCCCAATTCATTGTGGAGGACTTTATTCCTAGGGATGAGGCTGCGGTGAAAATCACCTCCTGGTGTGCTGGAGTCTGCTGCTTCGATGGGGAGTGTGGACATGGAGTATTAGGGCAGACAAGAGGATATGGTGCATGTTGTTGCATGCTAGTGTTCAGTCAATAGGGTAGGGGTCATCAAAACACCAAACCATCCAATACAAAGACGGTTTTCGGTGCTAATAATCCAGTTGCAGAAGCGACCATGTAGGCTTGTACTGTCATGTCTTTCTTAATTGCAGTCATGGTTAAATCTTGGTTTATGTACTTTTCAAGGACACCCAAGCACACACTAGCTATAACTAAAGCTAGCTAATGGAATGCTTGTTATTTAATATTATAACATACCACATGTGTAAAATCAGTGCTGAATAGTCTTCCTATCATTACTTGTCCATCTTTTAGATTCCCCGGACAATTTCAAGGAAACTTGAGTCTATTCAATCAAGAGTTTTTTTTGGCATGACAGTGGAGGCAGAAGTAGGGGTTGGCGTGATATAGCTTGGGATAGAATTTGTAAGAGTAAGAAGTTGGGAGGATTGGGCTTCAGAAATTTCAGACTTTCATTAGTCTTTGTTGTGCAAACAGATGTGGAAGCTGGGGTTCGAGGATAACGGGTTATGGTTGCAAGTCATCTGACAGAGATGCTATGGGAGAGTAAGGGTCTGGGACTTGACCCCAACCTCTCAGCACAATATCTCTTCAATTTAGAGGGGTATCTTGCAATGTAGGGATATCATTTTAGCTAATGTACTGGTTTGACTTGAGAGCGGGCAGAGGTGCCTTTTTTGGAAGGATAGGTGATGTAGAGGATATATACTAGATGACACCTTCCTGTAGCTTTTAGTGATCGTGTCGGCACATGAGGCATCAATTTACCAAGTGTTTGAGCCGTAGTTATCAAGGGGTACTTGGGCTCTATCCTTTCGTAGAATCTTAGGGCGGAGGAGATTGAGCAGCTGGAGAAACTCCTCTCCCTTCTCTTGAAGTTTGCTCTAGAAGCTTCCCGAATTGATAGGTGGTGGTGGAGATGGGATAAAGAGGGAAGGTTCTCAGTCAAATTAGTGTACTCGGATGGTGGAGTGAGACATGAATTCACGTAAGACCCAAGTCTTCTCATTTGAGAGTCTTTTTATCAACAAAAAAGAACAAAATCCTAGCCGCCCCCAGACGTAGCAGGGATAATATCTCAAAGGAGACACCCCAAATTTGTACGTCTTTACCTTTCATAATTGAATTTTCTTGAATCATGTCACTAGGAGGTGACGCCTTTCAACTTTCAATTCTTATCATATTCTTATTTCCCTCGGTTGATTTTTGATTGACATTTGACCTCCTCATCACATCTCTTGAAGGTGCCCCTCTATTTGGACGCGTTTCAATTCCACCTTCTAGATGGGCCACCTCTGAGCCCAATTCATCCCTTCTTGTTGTTCATGTAACACTTGAAAAGGGATCCAACAGTTTTCCACGGCAATAAGAGATTATTGTGGCAGTATTTCCCTGTCAAAATCCTTGAGAAATACAAATTATTTTTGAGAAATTTATCCCATCCACAATGATATCTATCAAAGGAGACGAGAATGAAAAGCCATCTCCCAATTTGAAATCCACCATGAGAGAGCTAGACCCTATAACTGGTAACTTGCCAAAAGAACTATCTCATTATCAACCCACTCCATAGAGCGGAATACTCTCTCCACAACATCAATCTAAGACCGCATCATGATATGGCTAGCCCTCAAACTGAGGTGGGTGAAATTGTAAAAAACTTCCTCAAAGCTCACACACGACAACCTTGAGATGACGTACCCTCTCTAGCCTCTCAACCTTGCTACTGAAGATAATGCTAGTACACCCCTTCAAAGAATTCCACTGAAGCTGGCACTCCCGATGTCGCTAACGCTGAGGTGATGCTCTACTCTACTCCTCCTGGGCCCCAGTAGGCAACTCTGACTAGAGTCGGGTCCACCTTCTAGGCGCCATCAATCTTCTAGCACACAAGGAAAAACAACATGATGAGTAAAAGCACGGTATCCTATGTCAGCTACCGATTGTACTTAATATTGTAGACTCTCTAGACTATTGCAATCATTTTAGATTCCTGTACACTTCCACAACCTCACTCTGATACCAACTGTAACGACTTAGGATCTGAGTACCAAAAAGGAACCGATGCGACTCGAATCCTAACTCATCACCTACGAGCCACAGTGCTCGGAAGGGTTAATTATTGATATGGGAGTGTACAAGAACCTAACATAAATGTAGGAATTTAAATGTTACACAATTTGTACTATTTATAGTCCAGAGTTTAAGTCCATAATAAATACAGCCCAACAGAAAGGAAAAATATATAGTCACAAGGAATACCCTGGCTCTGATAAGCTAGCAGCTAAGAAGTACCACTAGCACCACGTTGGGCCTTCGAAGAACCATGTGGAAGAAGTGTCTTACCTAAAAGAAACAAAGGAGTGAACCTCATCTCATTGGCTAAGTAAGGGGTCCCTTAGGTCCCTACCTCGCTAAACAACAATAATAACAACAATCATATAATTCAATAACAAATAACTGACAAGAAATAAATATGCAAGCTATCAGTAATACTATCACACAAAGCACAAGTAGCATGGCCAAATACATCCACTGATGTCTTACACTACACCTTCTATCTCACGCACGGTCTACTTCCACTCCAGGAGTGCAGTAGTAACACATACACACACACGTACATACACATACACCTCCCACCAGGACAAGCTGGAGTCCTGTACCTCTGCTATCGTAAACAAGGGGTCCGTGCCTCTCCCACAGTCAACATGGTGATCGTGCCCTAGCTACCATCAACACGGTGTCCACCCCCCAGCGATCGATTTTCCCTTGACCTGGACTCCACGACGAGTGGCATATCACTCAAGGCAAGAGCACATAGTCATAATGGAAACCACTGGAGCACCTCTGACTTACATACATCACTACAAGAAAACTATCCTATAGTCACGAATTTTACCTAAGCTTTTGTAATATGTAGGTATAGGTGACATATTCTGACATTTTTAAATTAACGTTGGAAGAACGGCCAAGTCCGAGTCTGCATCGACTTCAGGGATTTGAATAAAGCATGCCCAACTGACGATTTCCCTGCTCCAATCACCGAGACAATGGTTGGCATGACCACTGGTCATGAAGCCTTGTCCTTCATGGATGGGTCGTCAGGCTACAATCAGATCCGCATGGCCGTTAAAGACAAAGACCATACGGCTTTTCGATCTCCTAAGGGGATCTTTAATTACAAAAGGATGCCGTTTGGCTTGAAGAATGCTGACGCGACCTACCAGAGGGCAATGACCAAGATCTTCGACGAGATGCTGCATGATCTCGTTTAGTGCTACGTCGACAATCTGGTCGTCAAGACAAAGAGGCGGGAAGATCATCTGGCCGATCTGCGTCGAGTCTTTGAAAGACTTCGACAATATCAGTTAAAAATGAACCCAATGAAGTGTGCCTTTGGTGTCTCCAGTGGCAAGTTCCTTGGCTTCATCATCAGATATCGGGGCATAGAAATCGACCCCGACAAAATCAAAGCCATCAGAGCACTGCCTCCGCCCAAGAATTTGATAGAGCTCAGATCTCTTCAAGGAAGACTCGCCTATATTAATTTCTAACCTCTCAGGAAAATGCCTGCCTTTCGGCAAACTGATGAAGAAAGGAGCACCCTTCATATGGGACGAAGACTGTCAGAGGGCCTTCGAGCAAATCAAGGAGTACTTACTGACTCCTCCAGTCCTAGGGGCACCTATCAGAGGGAAGCCCCTTATCCTTTATATTGCCGCTATGGATGCCTCCTTGGGGGCACTGTTAGCCCGGGTTAATGAAGAGGGTAAGGAGCAGCAACTGTATTACCTCAGCCGAAAATTGATCGGGTCTGAGCATCGGTATGCGCCCATGGAAAAGGTGTGCCTAGCTTTGGTATTCGCCGTCAAGAAGCTTAGGCACTGCCTTCTAGCTCACCGGGTGGAACTCATCTCAAAATGTGATCCACTCAAATATTTACTCAGTCAGCCCGTCCTCTCTGGCAGGTTCGGCAAATGGGCACTTATTCTCATGGAGTTTGACATCACCTTCGTCCCACGCAAGGCAATCAAGGGACAAGGAATAGCGGAGTTCTTAGCAGCGCATCCTGTGCCAGAAGATTCACCACTTAACTTCGAGCTGCCCGATGAAGAGGTGCCGGTACCTTCTCAAGAAGCTGGGGAGCATTCTAAAAACGTCCCACCACAGATGGAGCTGGGCGTCCTCACCCTTGACCTCCCACATTGGGAGTTGTACTTCGATGGCGCTTCCCGAACAATCAAAAGGGTTGGCGACCTCACAGACTTTGTCGCGGGAGCAGGAATAGTTTTCGTATCTCCACAAGGCGGCGTTCTCCACAACTCTTGTGCCCTCATAAAGTCCCTGACTAATAATAAGGCAGAGTATGAAGCATTAATTATTGGGTTTCAGCTAGCACTGGAGATGGACATCAAGTGCATCAAAGTCTATGGGGATTCTCAGCTCGTCATCCGACAAGTATTAGGCGTCTATGACGTCTGGAAGAAGGAGCTTATTCCCTACCATGCAACCGTCACCAGGCTAAGGGAAAGGTTTTACCTATTTGAAATAGGCCATGTCCCCAGGGGCAGTAACTTCCAGGCGGACGCTTTGTCAAAATTGGCAGCAGCCCTAAAACTCCCGCCTGAGGGAGAGTTGAACATTTCTGTCAGACACCGAAGGCTCATGCCAAGTGTGCTCGATGAGGGCTCTGGCCTCACTAATTATGAGTTCGACAACATTCAACAGGAGAATGCTCCCGAAGAAGAAGACTGGTGCGAGCCGATCATAAAGATAAAGAATGGCTGACTCCCTCCTGATCGGGCTCAGAGGGTGCAATTGCTATGCAGGGTAACATCCTACCGGCTGATTGACGGCCTGCTCTTCAGGCTCATCCATGAAAAGGACCGATCGGTCCTCTTACGGTGCCTTTCACCTAAGGAAGCAAAGACCGGCCGGTGTGTACTGTTTCCCTCTCAGGGGGACAGCCACTAGTGCCCCTAGGAGGTGCTTCTAGTGTGGAGCTGTCTGTCACCCCCATTGGGCCTGCAATCTTTTAGAGGCTGATCGTTCATTGAAGAGGGATGGTGGAGTGCAGCACGCCCATCGCTCGTTCGCAGAGGTCCTCAAAGGCACCCCACAAGTGGTGGAAGTGGTGGATGGAAGTCCGGAGAGGGATGCATTGATGCTACCCCATGGCCGGCCGGTCTCCTGCAGATGAGACTCGAGTGGCTTGACAGATGTGTGTGGGTGGCGCTCATCAAAGGGAGGTTGACAGAAGAAGTGGTGAAGAGGATACTGGATGGGGGCAGAGGCCTAGAGGAGGGTTGGATTGTTTCTAGGATGCAAAGAGGGTGGTTTGTGGCGGTCACCCCTAGCGCTGCGGTGGCGGCAGAAGTGACGAAGGGTGGATTTTTGTTGGCACATGGGACCCTCATCCAACTGGTGAGGTTGTAGAGGGGTACGCATCCTGACCCTAGGGGATGGCAAATCCTCATCCGCTTCTCGAGTGTCCCGCCCGTGATGTGTAATGAGCTTGTGCTATCTCTGCTCGCCAACCACTTTGGGGTGGCGGTGCCGGGTCCTGTCAAGGTGCTGCCGGTGGGGGGCCTCAATGTCATGGTGGGGGTGCTCTACGTCAGTTGTCCAAGGGTAGTGTTAGCGGTTATTGTTGTAGCCATGCGCTTGCAGCATTTCCCTATCTAGGTCTCTCTGTGGCCGCCTGATCTAGGGTTTTAGCCGACTCCACCGAAAAAAGAAGATGATGTATAGCAGGGTTCATGGGCAAGCGTTTCAAATTCAAAATGCACTGGGCACTGTGGTGAGCCACCTTCTTCTTAGGGGCCCAACCAAACGGCTCAACTAGGTGCTTCTCCTCTTCGGCCGATCGCATCATAGGGTTAGGGCTTGAGCCAACTTTAGGCATTGGGCGGTCCGGGCCAGGGTCCCAGGCAAGGTCCATGTATGGCTCTCGGCTAGAGCCACCACTCGCTCACTTCGGGCCAAAGTTCCGGGTTCGATTGTGTGACCCGGAACTTACCCATGCCCAGGAAGCCTCCTTGTAGCGTATCATCAGGTCTCCTTACTGGGCCGTTGGGACCCGGTATGGCTCGTCTTCCTTGCCCAACATCGCCTATTGTGCTTCGAAACCAACCCCAAGATGATGAAGGGGATCCGCAGGCTGCAGATGGAGCTCTAGGAGAGAAGATGCCATCGTCTCCACTCGCCCTGCCGTGGCCCTTGGAAGAGCGAGGTAGGGACCAACAAAGGCATCCACCAACAGAAGGTGGTTTTGAGGCTGCAGTTGGCGGGGCTCTCCACTGTGGTGGAAGCAATGCAAGCTGGGTCTGAGGTGCCCTATCTCGACCGAACGGTGTCACAGAACCGTCTGGAACCAGTGCAGGGGTTGAGAGCTGCTCTTACATCCTGCTTCACCTGCCCAACTTTGTTCTCCAGTAGACCATTGGCAGCTGAAATCTCGCTTGTGCCTGTAAACTCCAAAGGTTGACGCAGAGGTATGCCAAAAATAGTTGGGGGAATGGAACCTCAATCTGCTCCACGGAAGCTGGGCCCACCTGTTCAGACTTTGGCCACTGTTGACTTACAGCACCTGTCACCTTCGGTTGCAACTTCAAGAGGGGCAATAGGCCAATCCGAGGAGGACCTGGAGTCATCTCTCATGCTTGTGCCGGTCGAGGCAAAGAGGACAGGGTCGGTCCTTCTGGGTGAGCCTAAGAAAGTGATCCAATGAGACCCCGAGGGGGGGAAGTAGGAGGAAGAAAGTTAGGGTGCTAGTGGGGATGTTTGAAAAAGGATGGGTGACTGAGTGAGGGAGGTGGCGGAGAAGGTGGGCTTTTCTTTTGTTGGGGAGGAGAAAGATATAAAATGGGCTTGTACTAATAGTAGAAAGAGATGGTTCGCAATCTTATAAATTGGTCAAGTTTTTACTTATCGTATTTCCAGCAGAATTCCTTGTAATTTTTCTTATTATTTTTATTCAATTTAAATGCCGGGATGATACAGGCATCCACTGCTAGCCCAGAAAGGGAGACTCTCCCCTCTCCTACTCCACGAGTGAGGCAACAAGTTAGTTGGGAAGAGTCACCTCTGGTCTTTTAAGATTTATACTCTCTTTGCCTTATCATTTACCTCATGATACATGTCAGGGCTTGTCGAGGCTACTCCTGGGGTTGCGATTGCTTCTTCAGAAGCTCCCCCACCTCCAAGAGGGTGTAGGATGCCTATGAAAGAGATGGCAGCCCCTGCACAACACGTGACTACACGCTCAATTTCTCATCGCGAAGCATAAGTGACTGTAGAGTTACGTGCTAAAATCGTGAGCTCGCCCGAAAGTTCGTCCTTTCCCTCTAAAGAGGTGGTTGATTATGACTATTCTGATGATGAGGGAGCTACTTATGCTGGCGAAAGCTCCCTGACTCTTCCCCCTTTGATGGCTAGGTTGTCGATGTTCAATCCCCAAAGGCCCATTCTCAAAGATCCCATGTCTCTGGAGGTTGTGTCGAGAGAAACTAGTGAGACCAGTGCCAAGGAGCCTCCTGCTACCCATGCTATTGATCTACCCAAGAGGGTACCCCCTATCGAACCAGCTGTTGAATTGCCAGCCTCTAAACCAGTAGTAGTTGAAGTGAGCCTTGTGCTTTTAGTCTTCTTTCTTTCATTTGACCAACCAGGTTAACTAACGCTCTTTGTCTATTTTGCTCCTCTGGGCACCGACTGTTCCCACTGGTGCCCCAGTTCTAGTTACCAATAATGCTCCTCCGGCCGCAACAATGTGCCCTTCACCTGCAACTCCAACGGCCTCTGAGGATGTCATGCATGTACTTCGGCCAGTGGTAGTTAAAGCTTTGCCAAGAGTCGACATTGTGCCAGTTAGAGCTGATGTGCAAGGTGAAGTATCAAGGTCTATCCACATTCTAGAGTTGGGACATGAAGTAGACTCTGCCTGAGTTTCAGCTTTCACTGCTATAGCAGTGCAGGCGTCTATGTCCGCACTCCCAAGTATTGAAGAGCGGGGTACTGCTTTCGAGTATGGAGCAACCCCAAAAATTCTTAGCGAGCTTATGCAGAAGGAAGCTGCTCACCTAGAAGCAGAGCCGGTGGGACAAGTGATAGATATTAAGGCGCATGGCATAGCCATTGTACCAACTTTGCCATCTTCTTCTTCGACTGCTGACTCTAATCTGTGGGCCAATATCGATGGCAAAGTTGATTTTCACCTTCCCCCAGCAACATATTTCAGTGTTACTTCTTTAGACAAATTGGTCTGGAATAATTTGTAGATGTTATGGTAGGTAGTCATGTCTTAACCGACCCTGACTTGTCCCAAGCTGCGGGAGATGGCCCAGCGACTATCAATCAGCCTTTAGGCACTAGGATGCCCTCTGGAGCTATGGACTCAGTGAGTGCTTCTCTTGTTGAAATTCATGAACCATTGAGACTTTCTAGGGCGTGTCATGAATGATAAATTGGTCGCACTAAAAATGCAGAGAGCTGAATGTCAAGTGGCTCTAGAGTCTCTAGAGTCAGACCTTCAAGAGTGTCGTTGTTTCACTGCATCTTCATCCGTGCGCACTCAATTTCTGCGAAATCGATTAGAGGAGTTGCAAGCAGAGCTGGCTTCTATTCGGGTAGAGCTACAGTTCATGGAGGAGCCAAATGCCCAAAGTGTTGAGTAAGCTGCTATGATGGAATTACATAATGAGCTGGCTCAGCTTTGAGAGGAGGAGACCTGTCTTCATGAGCAAGGGGCGGCCCTTTATGTAGGGCTTTTAGATTTTGATGACAATTTTCATCGGTCGTAGCCCCCGTTATGCAATTTTGCTCCTTTAAGGGAGTTTCCTTGTATCTCTTCTCTTTTTTGTCATAGTAAAAATCAG
>JANBPO010002030.1:0-26243 GCA_024336825.1 Amorphophallus titanum | reverse complement strand
ATTTTCACATCTTTTATTTGTTCTTTGTGATATGCTCCATGTTCTATAGTTTGGGTTTAGCATGATTTGGTCATTCGCATTTATCTTCCAAACATTAGAGATATTTGTGTGTGTGACTGTCTGTGTATACGATCGTGTTTGATCGCCTACGTGTGGTCGTGTATGTCCTTGTGCTGTGTTTGTTGCAGTGTGTGTGTGTGTGTTTGTGATCCGATCATCGGATCGTGTTGGAGACTGTGTCTTCGTGTGTGGTTGGGGTTGTACCCCGTGTCTGCAGGGTTTACTCTGCATGTTTGTTGGGGCGCGTCCCCGTGTGTGTGTGTACAGGCGTCATCCTGCGTGTGTGTTGGAGCGTTGCTCCGTGTTGGGGATTTATCCCCGTGTGTGTTGGAACCTTGCTCCGTGTTGGGGAGTTTTCCTGTGCTGGTTTATCCAGTGAGTGGATCCTTACCGGTTTGGTAAGGGGTGGATGTAGGGAGCTCGTCGTGGTCCCGAACCACCTTAAAAATCCCATTGTCTTGTGGTTTGCTTCGTGGGATTGTATGGTTTGATTGTTACATTCTGTTGTATGATCGTGTGAGTCGGGAGAGTTTGAGTGAACTTAGTTCTTTGTTTAGGTTAATTCCTTCAATCTCGTCAAAACTGTTAATTCCGCTAAGTTAGTTTTTAATTTATCATTTTTAGTAGGGGACAATTTAACCCCCCTTCTTGTCCGCTCGCCTACCTGGGACCAACAATTGGTATCAGAGCACGGCTCTAATTTCTTTGGTCTAACGACCTTTAGAGTGATCCCTCGACGAGTTTCATTGAGCATCATATCTTGTAGTAGTTTGTCTGCTCTTCTTCCTTGTTTTGATGGTCATAGTTATATTTCTTGGAGAAACAAAATGTATGCCTACCTTGGTATAAATGAACGTGAAATCTGGAAAATCCAACAATCTCAATGGAAAATCCAACAAACGTGAAATCATGGAATAAAACACACCTAGGTGTTGCCCCTTAAAACCCCATGCGAAGGGTGGGACAAAAAGATGATGATACGAATGAAATTAAAGGTGTACGTGCAAGTGTTACACTGGGGGAGTTATCTCAATGTGGTTGAGAAAGAGAGATAAAAGGACGAAGATGAAGATGATGCATGCATGCAAATCTAAACAGATGCAATGAAAATAAACAGAGAAGAGAGGGAAGGAATCCTGTGTATATGGAAGGCCCCGTCGGGGCTTTAGGTGTTGAATCAGGAAAAAGCCTCTGAAAGATAAAGCTTTAGGCATGCAGAGGACTCCCTCCTGAGGCTCCGATCCGACAGCACCTCCCCTTGGCAATTGAATTGGCCTCTCTAGGTACGAAATAGCAAGTGTTTTTATAGGGAGAGGAATCGGTGGTTAAATCCCAAAGCAAGTAGGATAATCATCTAGGGAAGGGGACAAATCCTAGGAAGAGTCCTCCCCATCTTGGAAGGCCATCTAGAGTACTTACCCAGATGAAACAGACCTCAAAACCAGGAAGGGAGGAGCCGCAGATGACATTCGGGAGTTACAAGTAAATGGCGTCAGACACCCTGGTTGCCCATTGAATGGGCATCCACCACCCTCATGGACGTTAATTCAAAGTTAATATATGGAAATCTGAAATAAAAGGAATTCGCATCTGAGCTCACAGACTCTAATTCTAAAGAAAATCTAAATTTCGGATGAAATCAGAACTTAAAAATGACAAGAAAAATAGTGCCTTCTTCCACGGACATTTATTGAATTAGCATCCTCAGAAACGGACACACATAATCAAGAAGCATGGAGAACCACAAGCCAAAACACATATTTAAAGAATTGGTGTCTTCCTTTGAAGCCACCATTTGAAAATACCCAAAAATTAGTTCAAAGTCATTTTAAAACATAAATTCGCATCTGCCAGGAAGGACGCTAATTTAATTGGCATCCAGGGGCTTGGATGCAAATTCCCCAAGAAGAACACACATGAAAAGTCAGGGGTAAGCCTCATGTCATTGGTTCAGTAAGGGTCCCGCAGATCCCCACCAAGAAACCAAAGCAATAACAACAGTAACAACAACAAGAGTAATAATAGGAGCAGGAGTAACAACAGCAGAAGTAAAGAGGAAAAGCCATACTAAATAGAAGCACACGGCAGCCGATAAGACCTCGGCCCTCTAAACAACTCCTAATCGGGAAAAGTATAACTTCCCAAACACATGATAGGGAGTTGCCACACTAATCTCAAGAAATCCCGATTACATTGTCAGAACACGTCATGCTACAACAGACGTGTAGGATTCACATCGCGCCATCTTGGACGTGGGGAAACACACCACCCAAAACATCGGCGCACACATGACCTCACCGTCGTGTACGGTACACAAGCCACAGTAAAGCCAGATACAGGCTACCCAAAGCACTACATCAACCATGATGGAAAACAAGTCACAAAAGTCACAAGTCAAGTGTCATGTGACAGAAGCACCTCCTCACTAGAAGTAAAACCAGATGTATCCACTGACGTCTTATAATGCTTCTCAAGCGTCTCACACTCACCTCGAACACGGTGACTTAGACACTGTACCAAGTAAAAGGAACAACAGTAACAAGTGACTAGTCCAGGTCACGCTCGTCGACGCTCGTCCAAACGCCCCTAACCATGTGTGCACACATAAGCCCAATATCTTGAGCCAGACCTCTAGCTAGTTTTCCCCCCCTGTAGGATGTTACTACAAAGCAAGGGGGCCCGTAGAAATTATCCTAAAAATTGTCTCTTGCGAACTCGCCCCGCCAGCACTCCCAAGTGGGCCGACATGCTAAAGTGTCATCAGGCTACGACTAGTAGAGGCTCACTGGACAGAGAGACTCAAAATAGTGAAGTATGGACAAGGTATGCACTCACTTGTCACACGTACTATGAAACACATGGTAGTATATAGAAGTACCGCCAGACTCAAGATAATCAACTAGACCTACACACAACGATCCTTGAGTCACATGACTCGGCTCAAGATCGTCACACATCACGAAAATATACCATTAATCACCTGAGACCCTAACCCAAATCACGATAAAACACAAGTCCTCAGCCCCTAGACACATAGGACTCACAATTTCGCACAATACAAACTGCGGAGCACGAGGGATTGTCAAAGCCCTCAAACCACATAGGTGCGTAAACCAAGGTAAGATGATACCTCTAAGCATCCAAAACCAGAGTCTCGATCCTCACAAGATAGCCGAGACACTCACGAGGTCACGTGTCAACCACTGGGTCACAATCGGGTTGACTAAAAACCATAATGGCCCTCGAAATAACACAAAACACTGCTCGATGCAATGGTATATTTGAACACCCTATAACACGGTCACAACCCTCATAGGACATCCAAGACATCCACGAATAATGGGCTAACCAAGGGGTTGAAGCCAAGCCAACTGGAGTCAATCGAATACGAAAGAAACACCGCACATAGCTCAGGATGAAGCCACTTTTTCAGGATCCCTCGACACATATATATGACTCTCACGGAACTCACAAGGCATCCGTCAAGTCAAACGCCAATAAGGCATTGAATCCTCAGTTCACCAGAGCCCGAGACAACTCAAATAATATACCAAAAATAGAGAACATTAACGAGCTCATTGCCTGTGTCACGATGATTAACACACCCTTACAGAGGGTCGCGATGTCACCATAACGCGTCCAACACGCATAGCGCGTCAACACATTGACGCGGTGCATGCCTTGGTCGCGATAATAGATGCGGCCAGGACCTCGAGCGTGATAACACAAGATCGCAGTCATAACCTAGGGTGCATTAACATAAGATCACGGCCATCACTTGAGTCACGTTATTCAGGATCGCGTCCAACACAAGGACCGCGTTCCTAAACACACAACTATTCATCTTCTTAGATGAACGTGACCACATGACACAATGCATTAATAAATGCGCCCCCTGAGAGTACTGCATCATAACGTCGAACCCAAAAAATAAGAAATTTCATAGAAATCTCCATTCCATGCCCCAATTGTCTCTAGAATGATGGGGAAACACTCGAAATCACAATAGCAACCTTCCTCAAGCTGGAAGGGGCCAACAAACAAAAAAATGGTGATCAAATGAGCAATTTCCTCAAATCGACACAAAATGACTCACAAGGGCAACTGGCCTCCTACCAGCCCTAAATCATGACCAAATCTAGTCAAACTGACATGAAATGAATCCTGACAGGTTGGGGGTTCAGTTTCTACCATTTAAACTAAAAATCATCACTTGGAACGGTGATTTTAGTGCAACACCCTAAAACATGCTTTTCACCCTAACGAAAGAAAACTCACTCAAACTCACACTGTTCGGCTCCAAATCACAAGGAAACGTAGGAAAAGAGTAGGACATCTATCCCCCTGCCTCCACCGAAGATCTTCCAAGCCGAAACAACCAATCCTCGCCGAAAACCACTACACGAACAACCCACGTTGGCTTTGAATCCATGAATGGGATCGTGCCAATGCTACGCTCCGATACTCGCGCCATCACGTTCCAAGTCAACTCCATGTCGTCGCCACCTCACCCAACTCCACACCAGTCGCGTGCCCAAGGGAGAGGAGAAGAGAGGAGAGAGAACATAGGGAGAGAAAATGAGAGAAAGTGAGGAGAGAGAGGAGAGAGGTGAGGGTTAAAAGAAAAAGGAAAATAGGAAATTTGAGAATTCAAACACATCCCTATCATCAGTAGTCCATGCTTCTAGTTCTAAGAGATGTACGTGGAGGCATAATAAGCATTGACATGCTTGGGTTGGTAAATGAAGACAAGGAAAAAGTGTGAGGTAGTTGTGTGGCGGCGCTAAGGTTTCCTGACGCTGCCTCCGAATATGGTTGCCCCCGGGGAGCCTTCAGAGCCCCCCTGCCTTCTTCTTCGACCTCTCCACCTGCTTCTTCTTACCTTGCCACGCCTGTAGCAAAACCTCCAGGATTGAGTAGATCATTTGTGGAGGTTCTTTCATCAACTATGCTGTCGCCGGCCATTAGTGGTGCTGTTCATGAACCAGCAGTGACGGACAATGGTGAACCAACTATTTTCTTCAGCAAGGGGGAGATCACTATGTCTCTCAAACCCTTCTCTTTTGCTCTTGTTGCGCGCACTCCATGTGGTAGGCCTCCGTTCCCTGATATCAGATCTCATCTCTCAGCCAGATGTGGTTTTAAAGATGACTTTGTGATCAGTGCTCTAGATCCTCATCATCTGCTTCTGAGATTCCAAAACTATGATGATTATCTACAGTTACTATTGCGGGATTCCCTCTTTGTTCATGGCCAGCTATTCTGATTTTTCAAATGGACAATGGATTTTTCACCGCTTGCTGACTCTCCTATCATTCCTGTTTGGATTTCTCTCCTGGGGCTTCCTGTTAATTTCTTTCTGGAGCCGATGCTACATTCGATTGCTGGGAATATTGGGTGTGTCTTGAAAATAGGCCCATCTACTCTTAATCGATCCAATACTACTGCTGCGAGGGTCTGTATTGAGATGGACATTTCAAAGCCTCACCCGTCTCAGATTTGGATTAGGTTTTTGGGGGGAGGTGTGTGGCAGGATGTTGGTTATCCTGACCTTCCGAATTTCTACTCTTCATGTGTTCGAATTGGACACAATGTGGATACTTGCAAAGCTAGAAAAGATTTACCTCTTGTTAATAAAGTTGATGAAGCAATTCCTCTAAGATCCCAGGTTGTGCTCAATAAGTCAAAGCTCCAATGGCAGCCAGTTATTTCTAAGAAAAATGTGAAAGCTACCGGTATTGATGTTGATTCTGTTTCTTTACCTGCTTCCGATCAGACTATATCGGTTCCCCCCACAAAAATTTCTTCTCTTGAGATGTCAGACAAGCCACAATTTTGCAATCCTTCTCTGTGGACTTCTGCTGCCCAAGAGGGTAATCCAGCTCAGGGAATTGCTTCCACTGTTTTGGAAATGAATGCTCTTGCTCAAGATTCCACAACACCCACCTTGGAGCATCATCAACTGCCCCCTCAGTTAATTCCTTTGTCATCTAACGAAAATTATCAGGAGATTTCAGTTGTGCCAATTTCACCTCTGCGGGACCCCAGTCATTTGCCTCAGATAATCAAGAATCCTCCACTGTAGGAGCTCCCTTCAACCCAAATTGCTACTCATGTGGGTGACGCTACTGAGATTGACAATATTCATTGTCGGGAGGTGCATGATTCAGAACCACTACTCATTAATCCTCTGCAGCAAGAGGATGCTCATATTCGTCACCAGGAGATTGCTTTATCTTCTGATATGAACAATGTGCGGGTTATGACCAAAAGGCAGTCTGGAGTTATTACCAAGTCCATGAAGAGGACTAGTTCCACGGGTAACATCCCTGATATTACTCATTGCTGATGTCTTTTCTAATTTGGAATATCCGAGGAATTGGGAATGATATTTCTCTAGATCGTGTTAAATTTTTTCTCAAATCATACAATATTGGTTGTATTATTCTTTTGGAGCCTAAAAGTGTCCTTGTGTACTACGCCCATTACGGACACCCATCCGACTACCAAGGAGACGTGGAGATCAGAGTCCTTGTGTTTCAATCGCTAAAAAGAAGATTCTACTTGAACTCCATCCCCTCGGGGATTTCTACTGCCCTTTCTCACAAGTTTAAAGGAAAGGATCTCTTGCCTTGGCACTGTCACTTATTTCATTCTTGGATCATTTTTATTGACGTATTATTGCTGGACCCTCCGAGATTGATTTGCTAGTCCACTCCTTCGTTGGGCCGGCTGAAACTCAATGTTGATGGCGTCTTTAAATGTAGCACTGGTGCAGCCGGAGGTGGTGGTATCGTTCGGAATTCCACTAGACAAATTATCTTTGCATTCGCTAATGCACATCCCTGTGTTTCTTCCAGCCTTCAAGCGGAGGCTATGACTCTCCGGGATGATTTATCTCTCTGCTGCGATCGTGAGTTTACTTCTGTGCAAGTGGAGACGGACTCCCTTGTTTTGGCGCAGACTGTTAATCGCCGTTTCTCCTGTCCGTTGTAATTGTTCTATGTCTTATGTGATATTTTTAACAAATTTAGGGAGCTGCAGGTCTCTATGTCACATGTATACAGGGAGGCAAACCAAGTGGCGGATATGCTTGCCAACCTTGGCTGCCCCTTGTCCTCGTTGGTTGTGTGGTCTTCTTGGGCTGATCTTCCTCCTTCTGTTAGTGGCCTCTATCGTCTTGATAAGATGGGGTGCCTCTCTTTCAGGCCCTAGTCGTATTCTTTGAACATTATTTGATTTTCTACAATTGATAAAATTGGCCCGGATGGTGCTTGGTGGTGGGGCGAACAACTCACTTCTTCCTTGAAGGGGTGAGCGCCCTCCTGCCATCCTGTTTGGGTATTGCCTTTAGCTAAAAAAATAAAAAGGCAAGATTAAAAAAAAAGTGGTGTGGCGGCCCTATCTGGGTATGATAGACGAGGACCAGCCTGGGTTGCAGCTAGCGGACACCTGTTTCGGCGAGAGATTTGGCTCCATTGCTTGAACGAGATCGAGCCTCTGCACCTGAGGTTGGTGATGAGGACCCTCGGCCTACACCAGGAGTGGGTTGAGATAGCAGAGCTGCATGGGGTCGGACGGAAGACCCAAGGGCGTGGGGTGACGACTGATTGGTGACTGCACTTCCCAGAGCAGTACATCGATTGGTAGAGAGGCGACACCCCGGTTGTTTCTCGGGCTGAGGATAGCACGACGTACCTTTGGGCCTTCTGGAGGGCGTACGCCAATCAGCCTCAGATGAGGCCACGAGGGGTATGTATGAATTCATGCTTTTATGTCTATATGCTTAAATTACTATAAATATGTGACTAACATGTAATAAATGTAGGATGCATGGGATGCCGTAGTAACTGACATGTAGGTACAACTCCGCACCCTGGAGGCCCGACTAGCGGTTACGCGGTCTGAGCTACAGACGCTGGTGAGTATGCCTTTCTAAATGCTATGCTATAAGTCTTGAAGTTGGGTGGCCAGCGACTGATAATTTCTTAAAATGATGTAGCGTGCCCATCAGAGGTTGGCAGCGAGAGGAGTGGGAGGAGCCTCCAGCTCGAGTGTAGTGGATCAGAGTGCCCAGATCGCTTCCTTGGAGGAGCGACTGGCGGGGGTGGTGAGACGGGCCGAGATAGCTGAGCGCGACATGGTGGCAACAGTAAGAAAGGTTACTTATAGAATGCAATTATTATCAATCTTTCTTCAAAACTTATGACATGCTGCATGATAATTCAGGCACGGGATCTATAGGAGGTGATGACACGGGCTGCCTTGGCAAGCACTGAGCTCACGATCCGTGACTAGCGGGTCACGGAGCAGGAGGAGGAGCAACAGAGGCTTGCCAGGGAGCTAGAGGAGACGAGACGGCGAGCCATCGAGGAGCTGGCAGAGGAGAGGCGGCAGGCCTCAGAGGAGCAGTAGCTATAGACACGTCAAAATTGATTCCCCGAGTCCTGTGCAGGTTATTCATGGGGCACAGAAAGGGGAGGCAATGGCGATGCTCCTTTCCCCTAGGTCACCATCTTTTACAGATGCCGGCACTGACTCAGTCTGCCCCCAAAATGGAAGCCAGTTTACCATGTTCTTGACAGCTCCATTGCAATCATTTTGTTTCCTGCTTGGGATTCCAACTACAGGCATCGATAAGGTAACCAAAGGATGAGGTGATTACGGGCCACGGCAGTGCTATCTCTTGCTATGGCATCATTATTATAACTTTATCTTTTTTGGGTGTAAATCTTCAGGATGCGTATAACGAGGCTGAGAATTTGCTTCTCTTAGGCATGAATAAATGGAGAACAGTTTTGGCTTCATCAGATTCGTATTCTTTGAAATTTTCCTTTTCAGGGTTTAAACTTGAAGCGCTTTCTTCAATTTGTTGAGGACCAACCATTTGAGTCGACCTCCCTTCAACAAGAAGGTGGCCATTGGTGATTCTCGGTGAGGCTGATATTGGCGCCTCTCTACACTTTTCCTCAGAGTTGTCAACTTTAGGCTCAACTTCTGTTTGCCTATGCGGAGGAGGTAGCAACCCTATAGTATTAACTGCGTAGTAGACTTGGAAGTCCCTCTCCTGATCATACCCGAGTCCCTTGTGTCTTTATTGGAGAAGGGAGGTTGCCCTTGGACATGTGAAGGGTTCCACAACTTATGAAAATATGCGTTCTGTGTAGGGTCTTGAACTTGAGGAAACTGTAGAATTTTGCACATTTCCCTGATATGTTCCGATATATTGTCCATTTCTTGGACTAATTCCAGCGCGTTGTCAGCAGGAATAGTCTAAGCCAAAATCATCCTCACGAGGGCCTCGTGAGACCAAATCTCCTTTATAGAAGATGATTGACTTATCCTTCTTATTCTTCTTGTTTCTTCCACCTTCAACTGCACCACTTCGTGCTCCTACCTCTGGAATGGGAGTTGGACTCACTTGGGTGGCAAGGATATGCTCTTGTCGATGGCCCGATTGATAAGGTTAGCTTCAAAATCAATGTTCCGCCTTTCTGGTCGAGCCGGTTTAGTACCAACTTTGAGTCCCAACTTGTGCAATTTTGCCAAGTCTTGGTTGACAGTGAATGGCTATTTTTCTTCATCTTCAAAATTCACCTTTTGTTTTCCTTCTTTTTTTTGTCTTCTGGGGAGTTGTTGCTGTAACGACCCAGAATTTGGATACCGAGAAGAACCCGATACCATTCGAATCTTGTGCCGCCACCCACAAGTTGGAAAGCTCGGAAGAGTTAGTTTGGTGTTAAGTAGGACATCCTATTCTGACATATGTCCTGTCTTGTAAAGGTACATCCAACCTTGTGAATAATAATACGAACTAATTAAAATTTAAATCTATGTAGGATTATGGCTGCGGAACGTGCTCAATGGCGTGAGATGCAGCACACGGTCCAGAACTTTACCCAAGCGCTACAATAAATAGCGCAGGGCGGAGCCAACCGTGGAGCGAGAGATCTCCACAAGGGATTCAAGAATATGAACCCGTCGAAGTTCACCGGCTCTTCTGACCCGGATGACGCTGAAAACTGGCTAAAGGAGATAGAAAGAATATTCCGTGACATGCAGTGCACGGATGATGAGAAGGTCCTACTAGCTACGTTCCAGCTGGAACAAGGTGCAAGGTGCTGGTGGGAGTCGATAGAAGCCACTTTGATGGGAGACGACAACACCTGTGCCGACTTTGTTGGCCATTTCAATAATAAGTATTTCTCCGACCGCGTCCAAGAGAAAAAGGTCACAGAATTTGCAACTCTGAAGCAGCGAACCCTGACTGTGGTCGAGTATGAAGCCCAGTTCTCCAATCTATCACGGTACGCACCTCACCTTGTGTGTACAGAGAAGATGAAGGCACGGCGTTTCTTAAACGGGCTTAGGCCCCAATTCATCACCCAGCTGGCACCGATGGATATCCCCATAGAGCTTCTATCAATTTATCGGCCCAATCAGCGAATTTATGTGACTCGCATGTCTTCTTGATGGTTTTAAGAAGAGTCTTGTTGGTGGCCTCGGCTTGGCCATTGCCTTGGGGATAGTATGGTGACGAATGATGCAATGAGATGTTATATTTCTTATAGAGGTCTCGGAGTTCTTGTGACACGAACGGAGGCCCATTGTCGGTGACGATGTCGCTTAGCACTTCAAACCACGAAATGATGTTCTTCATGATGAAGTGGCAAACTATGGTGACTTTGATCTCTACATATGCTTCAGCATCAGCCCACTTGGTGAAATACTCAGTGGCAGTGAGGATGAAAGATTTTTGCTTGATCTGAGAATTAGGATCACCCAGCGGGTCGACAATATCAAAAGCCCACATGGAGAATGGCCAAGGAGCGGAAAGAGGATGGAGAGATGAAGCAAGAGCATGAATCTTATCAGCATGAAGTTGGCATTGAAGACACCTACGAGCATAGGTGGAACAATCTTCTTCTAGGGTTGTCTAGTAAAAGCCCTACCTAAGAATCTTCTTTGCCAAGGCCTGACCATTGACATGTCCTCCACACTCACTCAAGTGAGCTGCTTCAACAACTTTTCAGGCCTCATGATCTTCTAGACACCTCATAAGAACTCGATTAAGAGCACACCTATACAGTTCTCCTACAATAATTGTGTATCTAGAGGTGACTCTTCTAAGGGCCTTGCATTGCGCGGCGTTGGCCAATTCCGGGAATGAGCCATCCCTACAATATTGCTCAATTTCGTGATACCAAGGCAATTCCTCTTCTTCTAAGATTTCCTCGAGCTTAGTCAACGACACTTCTTTCAAATCTTCCAACTCAGCCTTCTTCTCTACAGACTTCCTAAGGTTATCAAACCACGGATCCTGAAGGGAAGGAGCATCTAACCGTTGGACCACAATGGTCTCAGTGGAGCGACTGAGGGGGAAGGAGAGAGAAGAAGCAAGTGATGCAAGTGCATCAGCAAGAATATTCTGAGAGCGAGGGGTATGAATATAAATCAGATTGTGGAATTGCTTAGCCAAGAGTGTGACCAATCTTGATAGGATTTGAGTTTACAGTCATGGGTGTGATAGGTAGAGAGAACCTGGTGCAACACCAACTGAGAATCTCCTATAATGTTCAAGTATCGCGCGCCCAGGACATAGGCGTGTTTTAATCCAGCAAAGAGAGCCTCATACTTGGCTATGTTGTTGGTAGCTGGAAAAGAGAGTTGATAGGCAAGAGGGATGGTCACCCCTTCCGGAGTGAGCAGAACATCGCCGATCCCTCGGCCCTGAGAGTTAAGTGCACCGTCAAAATGCAGGAACCAGAAAGGGTGATGAGTGAGCACAACGAGGTGTTCATCGGGGAACTCATACTGGATGTAATCGGTGTGAGGGATAGGTGAATGAGTAAGATGTTTAGCAATAGCATATCTCTTGATTGCCTTCTGAATGATGAATGTAATATCAAATTGGGAGAGAAAACTTTGCCAGCGAGCCAATCTACTAGAAAGGACAGGTTTTTCCAAGAGGTAGCGGATTGGGTCCATTCTAGAGATCAAATTGACTTCATGGGCAAGAAAATAATGTTTTAATTTTTGAGCTACCCAGACCAACGCCGCATAGGTCTTCTCCATAGTAGTGTATCTAACTTCAGCAGGATTGAACAACCTAGAAAGGTAATAGGCTGCCCTTTCCTTACCTTCATCGTCCACTTGTGCCAGGACAGCTCCTAGGGAGTCCTCAATAACAAGAATGTATAAAATCAGGGGTTTCCTAGGGACCGTGGGTTGCAAAACTGGGGGATTAGACAAATAAACTTTCAGATCCTCATAGGCCTTTCGACATTGTTCATTCCATTCAAATTTAGTTCCCGCCTTCAACAGTTCGTAGAATGGGCGACACCTTTGCGAATGTTGAGATATGAATCTTCAAATAAACCTTGTATGGCCTTGGGGCTGGTTCATTCTTCGGTCGACAGGCTGCTCCAGCATTCTTATTCTCTATTCTCCCTAGCGCTTGGAATGAGTTGCGCACAGGGACATTTTGTACGATCCGTTTAGGGTTCACTTTGACTTTTCAGCCATTAAGGTTGACCTGGATGCCCCCGATCAGGACTGACTTGCCGATGTTAGAGATCCGGCCTCTGGGGGTAGCAGCAGTAGCATTTCTTTGTCTCCTTCTTTGGCGGGATGCCCTCCTCTTGCTAGTGGAGCCCGTGTCAAAACGGATGTTGTAGATAAAGCAACCCATGATCTCGACTGTCGTGCAGTCAGCAGCAGTTGTCGATGATCTGGCGGTAGTGGGTTTGGTGGTAGAAGCCCCCGTGATGGGGATGTGGGCTTCAACGGGCTTGGGCCCCTCGATCTCTAGTAGGTTGACGAAGGCCACCCCAAAGAAGTTGGGGAAGCCCACCATGGGAGGGATGCTCCCAAATTGCACCAGGACCTCCAGGTAGCCCTCCCTGGCGTGGCTTGCAACGACTAGCGATCCGAAGAAAACGTCTATTGTAATCATCGAAGTATGACCTGCAATTGCAAGTGAAATAGTTTAAAATTTCAGGAGGAGGCTGTAGGGCCCTAATCCCAGCAAAGAGATGAAGGGAGGTATTGTCCCACTAGGCGTGCCAGACTTGTGGACGCACTTTTGGGATGCTTCTTTAGTTATTCATCTATTCATTTGTTTATTCATTTATTTGATTTATTAAGTGCGAGGTCATGCCAGTTACAAGTGTGATGATTTATTCAGACTTCATGGAAGCCCTTGGAGCACAGCGTTTGACTAATCAGACGATTATGTGTGTCATGTCGGGACAAGAACCCGTGGCGTGGCACAACCTAAGGACCTTGTGGGACCGACCAGGCAAACCTTAGACCTAGACTTGCAAGCACACTTACAAATTGGCGGACTCAATGTTGGCGGACTGATATTGCAGCGCAACCCTTTCCCGTGCTGACTAAGTGATGGTAGGGTGGGTTCGAGGGTCCAAACCTTGCTGGTTGGGATGATGGCTCAGCCTAAAGTGTTTTCTCGCCTAGGATAGGAGCACCCACATCAGCAGGGCGGACATCGTGCCTTGAGGGCACGGGGTTCTCTCCTCACTCAATCCGTAGTGGCCACTTGTGGTCAAGAAGACACAGGACCGGGCACTCTCTTTCTCGCCAGTTGAACTTAAAAATGATACTAATTGAACAAAAATATCCAGGGAGGTTTTAGCTTATACCTGATCGGCATGAAGACACCGATCCTGAGTCGGGGACATGGGCGAGCGGGGAAGCGTGGGACACCCTGCACGCTGCGTCGATGTAGCTTCTAGGAGGACCTACCGGTACAATACTACACCTCACGCAGGAGGGTGTTCATGGGGTGGGGAATTTTCAATTACAACCAAAGTTTACCTCCATGCAGGAAGGGAGCGCTCAGTCGGCCAGGCGGGGAGGGGAGAACGGTACGGCTGAAGAAGATCGGCTCCCGACCTGTACAGTCAGACTCGTTGCCCTGGCTGTCTGCAACCAGTGACTTGTTGGAGGAGAAACCCTTGGTTGGGATGTCCGATATGGGAGGGATTGGAGTCGCTAGAAACCTAGTCGGCCTGTGAGTCTCCAGGAAGTAGAATCACCTCGTTCTGAACTCGAACGAAGCCAGTCTGTCGAGTCCCATGGTGCTACGTAAGTAGCAGTCTTTTGCAGGCCAGAGGGCGCTTGTTCGGGGCGGTGCGCTCTGCTGGAGTGTCAAATCTAGGAGGGACCACTTTTGTTGGAAGGAAGGGAGGGTCTAGTGTGCCTCCACCAAAAATCTCTATTGATCTTGCCTGATCAAGTCAGTGGTAGCCTCTGGACCCCGACAGGGTCGAACCTAGGGCAGGAGTGATAAATGTGCATTTATACATGTTAATTTATGAGTTATACACTTTCTTATTTTTTCGTAGGCTTGCATGTTGGCCGCATGAGAATGGCGTATTGGAACTTGGAGATTTATATTTTGACTAAAGAATAAAAATTCCTTGGCCTATAACTATGCTGTTTGTTTATCTCTCGGTGGAAGATATTTACGCGAGTGGAGAGTTTATGAGGTTGGACAAACCTGCCATTCTAGACTTTTCTTTGTCATGCATGTACACTTCTTTCTTTAAGCCCACATTGCTGTCAATTTTCGCTCGTGATGTCTAGGGGAGCAAGAGTCTTGACCCTTGAAAGCTCATACACTACCGTTGTTTTCTGAGGGGAGCAGGGGTGCTCGCCTTTAGGGAGCTCGTAAGCTACCTTTATTTTCGAGGGGTACCAGAGTGCTCGCCTCTAGAGAGCTCATAAGCTACCATCGTTTCCGAGGGGCACAGGAGTGCTCGCCTCTAGGGAGCTCATAAGCTACCTTCATTTTCGAGGGGCATCAGAGTGCTAGAGCTCATAACCTACCTTCGTTTCCAAGAAGAGTAGGAGTGCTTGCCTCTAGGGAGCACGTAACCTACCTCGTCATTTTTGAGGGGCACCTGAGTGCTCGCCTCTAGGGAGCTCATAAGCTACCTTCATTTTCAAGGGTAGTAGGAGTGCTCACCTCTAGGGAGCTCGTAAGCTACCTCTTCCTTTCCGAGAGGAATAGGAGTGCTCACCTCTAGGGAGCTCGTAAGCTACCTTGGTCGAATACAGCTGACGACACTTTTGTTGGACTGTTGAAAAAGTGATTTATTGATAAAATCTTTTGAAGTTTATAGAGTTCCATGTCTTGGGTACCTCTCGGCCCTCTAGTGTCGTTAGCCTATATGCTCCTTTGCCAAGCACCTTTATTACCCTATAAGGGCCTTCCCAATTGGGCATGAATTTTCCCATGGCAGCTCTGGGGCCCGCCATGCTTGCTCATCGTAGTACCAGATCTCCGGGGAGGAAGTGGCATTCTCTGACGTGAGCATTGTAATACTAGGCCAGTTTCTACTAATAAGCCATGAGTCGTACCTGGGTGCGCTCCCTGTCTTCCTCGAGTAGGTCCAAGTTCTCTCGCATTGCCTGGCTGTTCTTGGCCTCATAGAATTGTCCAACCCACAGAGACAGGTTGGATATTTCAACCGATATGATTCCTCCGCTCTATATGCAAGGTGGAATAGGGTCTCCCCCGTGGCGGCCCTGGCGGTAGTCCGGTGTGGCCATAGAATACTCAGGATGGAGTCTACCTATGAGTCGCCTGCTTACTCTTAGCGGGTCTTAATGCCATGGAAGAGGGTTCTGTTGGCGTTCTCCACTAGACTGTTCGCTTGGGGGTGACCCACCGAGGTGTAGTGATTCCAGATCCCTAGCTCCGCACACTTTTCTTGAAAGGCAGAACTCACAAACTACCTACCCTTGTCGATTGTGAGAACACGTAGGATCCCAAATCGATAAATTATGTTCCATAACATAAATTTCCACGTCGCTTCGCTTGTGATTGTTCCCAGTGGCTCTGCCTCAACCCATTTGGTGAAGTATTCAATGGCGACAATGAGGAATTTATTCATCCCTTGGGCTTCGGGGAAGGGGCCCAGTATGTCCACCCCCTACCTAGCAAATGGGCGAGGCTCCATCAGGGGCGTGCAGTTGTGTTGCGGGCTGGTGGTGCAGGTTGGAGAACTTTTGACATTGTGGGCACCTACGAACATAGTCACTGCAGTCTTGCTACAATGTCGACCACCAATATTCTTGTTGGCCCAGAAAGATGGCAGACAAGAAGGGGGGTTGAATTGTCCCCTTGCCGAGATGGCGAGTTTTAAAAACAACTCCAACTAATTACAATAGAATTAAAGCTAACTACATTGATTAGCCTAAGAAGACGTGAGATCTAAAGGTTCTCCTAAGCTTTCCGATCTCACTGGTAATAACAATATGACTAATCAAGAGAATTAAGCTCAGCACAGATAATGGAAGATCATGATGGCACTTGATGACGATCCATCCGGGCTTCAAAAATGTGGAGGGGGTAAGTGATGTCCCCATCAGAGGCTTACCATGTCGGCTGTTCGCGTCTCCTCGAGTGAGTCTTCCACTGTAAATAAAGGCTCGGGGCGTGACACAATCAGTGGCTACTCCTCTTAGGATCTGGAAGTATGCTGGAGATCTGGACGGCCCAGATTTACTCCTACCGAATTAGAGACTACGTACATTGTACCACGCATGCAAAAAGAGAGGATGTGCTAGAACAAAAGTAGTGCATGTGGAATATCCTCCAGAGACAAGCAGATAGCATAGAAGGTTCAAACAAGAGGTGTGGAGTTACATGAAGAGAAGTGGAAGCGGAGAAGAAGGCTGAAGGGGAAAGAGCTAGAAGCTAGCTGCTAAGTAGTAGTAGCTGAAAGACGACCCCTTCTTCCGCAACCCGTCTTCTTCATCCTGCGAGAAGGAGAAGATCCATCTTTAGCTTCCTGTGTCAAAGGAGAAGCTACTCTCTAAGGAAGCATCTAATCTGGGAGAAGTAGAGAGCACCCTCTAGATTTTAGACAAGGATCTTTTCATCTTGTTTTGAGCTCATATATCTGGTCTAGGTTTTGTGTTTTGCTACCTTCTTCATTTTTATAATCCATCAATAAGCTATGTATCAACTTTAAACTGTCCCTACCGGTGATAGTAGGAAGACAAATCGAGCTACTGTGCTGTGCTCTGTGGTTTGGCCTTGGGCGCCACGCAGTTGTGTGTCAGTAGTTCCTTGAAAGGGGACAACCTCTCAGCAAGCTGTAAGGCAACAGTGTTCAAGCTGTATGACAGTGGTTTACTGCAGTTGCAGTAGGGAAGCCTCACTCATTTGAGTGATGGGTAGACATAGGACTCTTGTTAGAGTCTGAACCACCTTAAAACTCTCTATCTTCGTAGGTTGTTTGTGTGTTTACATTACACTAGATGTTTGCTTAGGCTCGCTCATCATTTCTACCTTATCATCTTGTGTATAAACACTTTCTCTATCTATCATTGTGATCACTTAGTTTCTATTCCGCTAGTGCTTTGCTTTGCATATTTAGAAAAGAGGGGCAGATCTATTCACCCCTCCCCTCTAGATTTGACATTCCAACTCCACACGTGATATTAGAGCCAATCTCTCATGATGTGGTCCAATGGCTTTGAGAGAAATGGTGGAATGGCATCAAAGGGTCACATGCCTGAGGGTCATTCTATTAACTGACCACCCTTCTTCACCGGTACTAACTATCCTTTTTGGAAAAACCGCATGCAGGTGTTCATTCGGGCTCACGATCATGAGATTTGGCGAGTTGTAAGCTAGGGTCCCTACAAGATGCCTGAAGATGAGGAGACTTGGACCCGTGAGCAAATAAGGAGATCAACACTTAACTGGGGTCCCTAGCACATAATGTAGTGCTCTCTACATCCGGTGGAGTTCTCAATGGTATCGACATGTGCCACAACCAAAGAGATGTGGGACCAACTAGAGGTAATATATGAAGGCACTTGTCAGGTATGTGAAACCAAGGCCAACATGCTTATTACCGAATATGAAATGTTCAAGATGAGACCGGATGAATCCATATATGTATGCTCGTCTAACTCAGCTCACTAACAGTCTAACTGATTTAGGGAAGAGTTAGATAGAGCAACAGATAGTGAGAAAAATACTAAGGTCATTAACCCTGGCCGGGCACACAAAAGCTACTGTGGTAGAGGAGTCTAGAGATCTGTCAACAACCAAAGTGGAAGAACTCATAGGGTCCCTTATGACCTATGAGATAAATATGAAGAACAAGGAGATGGAGGTTAGCAAGAAAAAGCCCTTGGCTTTAAAAGCTGGACCAAGCAATCAAGTAACCTCCGATAAAGGTGAGTCATCTAGCTGTGATCGAGATGAAGATGAGGTAGATATGCTCACCCAAAAATTTAAAAAATTTCTAAGGGGCTCTCAGTGCATAATGGCGGTAATTCGATACCTAGTATCGGGTTATCGGTATTGTGTACTCTGGGACGTTACAAAGGTGGTCATGAACGCTCAGCACTTGATAGCATTGGAAGCCCCGTGCAGGCTCATCAGGGTGTCGAAGCTATCGTAGTGGTCAGTCGGGTCTCCCTAACTGTCATATGACTTGAAGGTTGGTAGTGAGACTCTGGGGGAGATCTCGACCTTTAAGATTTGGTCAGAGAACAAGGATTGCTCCTCGTCCTCCTTGGTGGAAGTCTTCTGCAAGGCACGGAGGGCGCGCTCCTATTCCGTGAAACATCGCTCGAAGTCTTACAGTTGGAGGGATGACTCTGGTTGCCGCTGGATCGAGGGGCTATGAGGGCATCCTTGCTGGCTACCTCATCGTCCCTTGGGGACATCGGTCTCCGAGAGCTGCTGGCGCGTCTCGGGCCCTTCTCTCCTCGGGGTGGAGGAGGGACTTGCCAAGGTCCTCCTGGCCTGTTGCACACAAGTCATCGTCCCTATACATTGGCACCGTCTGTGGGAACCCCGGCCCAATTAGCACAAAGTCCACCTTTGCTTGGGGGGGCTACTGTAGAGGCCTAAGCAAGGGGCTCAACAGATCCCATATTGGAAACTACAAAGATGGGCATGTGCTTATAAGCAAGACCCCAAGTCTTTTCCTTTGAGGGCCCTTTTACCATTAAAAAAGGACAAAACCCTAGCCGCCCCCGGGCGTAGCGAGGACAATACCTCAAAGGAGACACTCCAAATTTGTACGTCTTCAGACGTAACTAAGTGACATGCAGAGGGGCAAAGGTGGGTATACTTCCAGTTCTTCCTTCTCAAGAGAGGGATTCCCCGAAGGTCTACTCTTCCCAGTCACTGCTCTCATTCTCCCAATCCCGAGAACTCCTCAGCCTCAACTTTTGATCCTTTAAACTCGTCTCCTTTCCCCTCTATTCCACCTGTTCCCGTCCCCTCGAGAGCTCCTCAAGTTTTGTTGTTGGGGTGTCCTTCTAGGAGATTCTAGCTTCATGTTTGGGGCATGGGTGACGAGACCAGAAGTGGAGGTGGAACGTGGCTCATGTAAGGCATGTTAGGTGCAATGTGGGATCTAGAGGCGGGGTGAATAGATCCATCTATGAAAACTATGCTCAATTAAAAACTCACACCCTATTTAGAACTACTCTCGAACACTTGGTGTGTAACAGCAAATGCAATGCAGAATGAATGCGAGAGAGGCGAGCCTAAGCAAACATCTAGGGTAAAACTAATCGCACAAGCATGCCATAGAACACAAGGATTTTTAGGTGGTTCAGTCCAAACCAAGCAGACCTACATCCACCCCCCATTCTACCAGAGTGAGGCTTTCGCTGACTAACAACTTGAGCAACTGATCTATAGACTTAGGGAGCAAATTACTACAACTGCTAGGCAATACAACTTAATATCTGCTGAGCAATACAGCTTGCTATCCGCTGAGCAACACAACTTGCTATCCCCTGATACACAACTTAATGAGGAACAAATCCTCAACACAGTTGAGCCTCACAGCTTCCTTTGTTGACTAACAACTTGATGAAGGAAACAAGGAAAGACAAGGAACAAAATAAAAATAAAGGAAGAAAATCGAAGAAAATATGTAGCTCTTAAAGAGTAAAGATGGCCTAGATTTGATCCAAGGACCAATAGATCTAAAATAGACTCTGGCTACACAATCTTCTTCACGAGCTCTCTCTTTCTCTTTTACTCATCTTCTTCTCACAGTCTCTCTCACATATGGCTGCTCATTCTTCTTTCTTTTTCTTCTCATAAGCTCTATTCTCTTCTCACGTTGTTTTGGGATGGCTAGATGCTAGGCTGCTCTCCTTCCCTTCTATTTTGATTCACAGATTTTCTTAAATGCTCAAGGCCATGGCTCTCTTTAAAGGTAGCAGCTCTTCTACATGAGAAGCTTCATGTATATTCTAAAAACTCATTGGTCTAGAAAGCACTTGAGTTTTCTGCATTTTTTACACTCTGGATTGATCGCGGCTCTCAGGCGACTACCACCTTCTGGTAGGGGTCGAACTATGACTGCTTTCTTCCTACAGTTTTGCTATGTCGACCCTTTCCTTTCTGGTGTCGACCATGTCAGATTGCGGTCTTGACTTGATTGCCTTCTTAAGAAAACGGCCCTGATTTGACCGTGTTCTATCGTCTTGTTGTGAAACCCGAGGTTTTGGCCAAGGGTTGATGCCACACAGGATGAGGACCACAGTGCTCCACCACCAAGGGCTAGGCAGGTAGGTGATTATTGGGATCCTTACTTTAGAAGTTGTGTTGTAGATAATACCAGCTATCAAGGTATGATGTCTGATTTTGAGAGGATGAGCACACATGACTCTCAGAGATCTGATAGTGAGTATGGACGATCACGGCAACAACAGCCCACATATCATGATGATTCTGAGAGTAGCAGTTCATTCTTTCCATCGTACCCATATCCTCATGACTATGCTCCAATGTCGCAATATACCAAAGGATACGGTCAGCTCTTAGTTGTGCCACCACCAGTCGTGTACTCATAGGGTTTGTAAAGGCCCAAGATCCGGGTATCCGAAAGTAACTGGTGCAACTCGAATCCCGACCCACTAGCCACGAGCTATAGAGCTTGAAAGGGTTAGATTGTGGATGTGGGTGTACACAAGAATGTTAAATAATTATAGAAATTAAAGTACTGAATTTAAAATTGAATAGTTAACACAATTAAATAATCAATAGTCTAAAGTCGAAGTAGAGTACGACAGAAAGGCAGTACCTCGTCAAGGGACATACCCTGATCTTGGCAGGCTGGTGACTAAGGACCACCACTGGTGTTGTGTTGTGCACCTGAACCTTCACCTGAAAGAAAAAGGAGGTAAGCCTCATCTCATCGGCTCAGTAGGGGTCCCGCAGACCCCCACTGCACAACCACAAGCAACAACGGCAAGTAATAATGATTGTAACAATGAGTAAGAGGCGGAAAGGGAGGCAAGCACAACTAAACTAACCACAAACCACACAATACCTCGAACCCTAAGCAAATCACACTACTCGGTGAGTCACCTACATGCACACTGAATACCTCGACCACCATGGTCGGAAGAGCCACAACCTCACTATCGGGAAAAACCATAGTCTCAATCGTAGGAAGAAACTTTGTCTCTAGTGACAGGAGAACTGCTCACTAGAAGTAAGGCTGGAAGCATCTACTGATGACTTAGTCTGTGCCTCGGGTGTCTCCCTACTCGCCCCAGGCAGAAACTGAGACATTGTATAGAAGTAACACAAGACAAGGGTCTAGTCGGGGTCATGCTCGTCAGCACGAGTCTCTAGTCCCCGATCACGTGTGCACACACTTATTGACTATGCTATGTCATGCCCTCTAATTGATTTTCCTCTCGGCCAGGACTCAAGCTGCCATAGTGGGAGGCCCTACGGAAACCAGCCCCAAACCGTCACTCCTGGGTCTAACTCTCCAACACTCCCAGGTGGGTTGGCACACAAGTGCCCAGACAAGCTACGACTAGTGGGGGGGTCACTTAAGGTAAGAGTACACGAACGAAATGAAAACCACTGGAGCACCACCGGCTCAGCACACACTCAAGCGGTGGCTAAGAGACGGTCAAAGGCTGCCAAACCACAAAGACTCAAGGCCGAACAATGAAGCCAATCTTCACCGGCCCACTGAAACCATGCGGGAATAACCTTCCGCGAAATTATGGCGACTATGAACAACTCGGGGAACTTATTTCCCTTTTGTTTACACTATATCTATTTCAAAGAAAATATTTGATAACTTTATTAATCTCATCTCGCAGCCTGGGGAATGAGAACCATGTCACATCCTATTCATATCGAGCGAGAGATAAGCACAGGTAAAACTCAAGGGAATTATTCTCCACCCCCTTTACTTCCTCTCTAGCCCAGGAATTAATGCAAGAACTTCATCGCCCCTCAAGAGACAGGAACATTATCATCAAGCTAGACAAGATGAAAGCTTATGACAGGCTTGAATGGAATTTTCTATTTGCTGTTTTACAGAGATTCGATTTTGCTGATAAATGGATTGACTACATCCGCCTCATGTTCACAAATTGTTGGTTCTCTGTCATGCTGAATGGTTCCTGCAAAGGTTATTTTAAATCCACCAGAGGTCTTCGCCAAGGGGATCCTCTGGCCCCGACACTTTTCATTTTGGCAGAGGAAGTCCTCAGTAGAGTCCTTTCAACCCTTGTGATGCGCTACCCCTACTGCAGATATAAAGTGCCATCTTCATGCCCTGTTGTTTCGCACTTACTGTTCGCTGATGATACTCTGGTCTTCACTAATGCCTCCATTGCTGCTATCAATAAATTCAAGGAATTCTTAAGTAAATATGAGGAAGCCTCTGGACAAAAGGTCAGTGTCCCAAAGAGCTCCTTTGTCATGGCACACTCGACTACTTCCTCCTACATTTCCAAGGTGGCTGAGCATACTGGTTTCAGATATGAGCCTTCCAAATTCACTTACCTAGGAGCTCCCATCTATATGGGACGAACCAAGGCATGCTACTTTGATTCCATTATTTCTAAAATCCAAGGACGTGTGTCTACTTGGCTGGGTCGCTTGCTTTCCTTTGGTGGCAAAATCACCCTTATTAAACATGTATTGCTTTCGATGCCCATCCACATCCTTGCTGCCTCCACTCCCCCCCTTCAACTTCTACACAAAGTGGAATCTATTCTATCACGGTTTCTGTGGTATTCAGATGCTGGGGGAGAAAAAACATCAATGGCTTTCTTGGAAATCTCTTTGTCAGCCTTGGGAACAAGAGGGGGCCGGCCTCAGATCCCTCACCACTTTGGGGGAGGCCTTCTCTCTCAAACGCTGTTGGAAACTTTACACTTCTACATCACTCTGGTGCTCATACATTAAAGGTAAATACTACCCGGATGGTTTTCTTGATTCAGCTTTCAAGGAATTGGGATCCAAAATGTGGTGCGCCATTCTGAAAGCCAGGCCAATGTTCCAGACTTATTGTAAATGCCACATTAGCAATGGCTCTACTAAGTTTTTCCTTCAAAATTGGTTGGGATTAGGGGCTCTTATACACCATGTGCTTGACAAGGAGGCTCTCTCTAAATGCAACTACAGGGACATGTCAATAGCAGATGCTATGAATTCTGATGTCCATTTTACTGATAAGCTGGGGCGGCTGATTCCTCTTGACATCCTGTTCGCTTACATTGGCCACCTATCTCCATTGGGTAGGAATACCAGCTATCATTATATCTGGATGCCGCACCCACAGGGCTAGTTTACTATCTCTTCAGCATGCAGAATTTTATCCTACTCAGAGGCAATTGATCCCCATTGGAGCAGAGCTTGCCATGGCATCAACTTTGGACACTTGCGGCAAAAATATATTCCTATAAAATATTCATTCTTGGCCCTACGCTTGTTATCTAATCGGCTCCCAGTTGACACTGTTATTCAAAAGCTCGGAATCCATTTGGCCTTATCCTGTTCCTATTGCAGCATTCCCACAGCTGAAACCATTAAACATATCTTCTTAGACAACCCTGTGGCATCTGCCATTTGGGCTCACTTTGTGACGACCCGGATCCCGGATACCAGATATACCCGATAGGACTACCGAATATACCTGATACCACTTGGAACCCCCGAGGCCTCCCAAGGGCGATAAAGCCCCTAAAGGGAAAAAAGATTATCATGGGGTACATTGAACTGACAGATATAACAGTAAGTAATAATATTTTATTAGATTGGGTTGCTAAAGTAGCAGAAATAAAATTACTTTTTAATTAACAGTTTTAAGATTAACAATTATAGCCCAGAGTCAAGTCCAAAGAAAAGACAGCAAGTGTCAAGTCCAGTCGACAGAAATTGGGTGTCATTGATTGTGGGACTTCACAGGAGTCATAGAAGCTTCTATCTTCATCGTCAACCTCCATGCTTTTCCAGAGAACAATATCCAAGAAGGAAGTATGAGGGAAAAGGAGAAGGCCCTGTTGCAGCGCAAAGAATAGGGGGCGCCCTTCTGAGCCTTTTATAGGCCGAAGGGGAAGGTATTTCGCCGCAACTAAACCCTCGAAAAGACACGACAATAGGTGTCCTTCCCCAGGAGTAGTTACACCACCCTCCTCATAAAATCCCTTAGAATCCTTCGACGGGAATACACAAACAGGAAGGTCATTTAAAGCTTTGGAAGACGGAGAGGCGCTAGATCAGCACCAGCGATATGACTGATCGACGCGTGATCAGATTTTTTGACAAGAGAATCATACAAGATCTCTGATTTGCTGATGTCCGCAGATATAGTAAATCATACTTAGTCAAAGGCGGTAAGGAGCATTCAATTACACTGTGGACACTATCTCCATTATATAGAAAGAAAATAATTGCATGGAAAAGCTCTAGATGACCTCAAAAAAAAGGGAGGCCAACAGAGCAAGTACAATATGAACTTAATCTATCGAAATAGGAGAAGGGTGGGAGGTCTGCGGCCCTCCTTGAGGCTCGGTGATTGGGAGGCCCGTGACGCTCGACTCCGTTCCTGTAGTCAAGGGTAGTTGGTCTCCAGCTTCCTCGGTGACGGCCAGCTCAGGCACTGACCCCACCGGTGTGGGAACTGCCTCGACCGTGTGCCTTCCCGAAGCAGCCAGAGTTGGCGACCCCCCTTCCATGGGAGCAGAAGTATCTTTGCTACCCCTTTCACTGCTCGACGCTGAAGAAGAAGGAGAGGTTGAGCCTTCTTCGGCTGAGTCATAGCGTTGTCTGGGATTAAAAATAAGCTTGTCGAGAACTTGCTCTTGGGCCTGACAGACTACCCGCCTGAAGCCTTGAGCGAATCCCTTCCGTAGCCCGCGCTAGTAGCCTGGCTCATAAAAAGTAAAGGTGGTCCTCTTTAAGGCCTCATGATACTCTTCCGAGCCCAGATACCGCTCGATTGCCTCTGCCTCAACTCTTGTTGCCTTCTCCTCCAACTCGGTCATCTTCATTTTGGCCTCGTCTAGCTTTGCCTCAGCCTCAGCTCGGGTCGGTTCGGCCTCCCTCCCAGCCCACTCGGCCTCCAGGATGCGCTTCTCGAGCTCCCCCGCTCGACAGTCCATCTGCCCAAACTTGCCGAATAGGCCTGGCGCTCCTCCTCCAAGAGCCTACCCTTTAGCTCGGCTGTATATCGAGCTTTGGACAGTTGCTCGAACAATGATCGCGCCTTCTTCTGGTTTGCCCGATCCTGCGATCAGAGTAGTTCCACTTCTCGCTGGAGGCCCCCGAGCTCGGAGGACAACTGTTCCACCTTCTGAGAGCCCTCTCATCACTCTCTAGCCGCACCAAATAATCTGTTATCTCAGCCCCTAGCTGAGCCATGAACAACCCCCCCTCCAAGACCCTCTCAAGAAGAATGGGAGGGGAACAACGTTGAAATTCCACCCAGACAGACGGAGGTGCCAAAGCTCGGCAACGATTGTACAGGGAGGCCTGGACGGCAAATCGCCCTTGCTGCCAGGAAGAATCCCTCCCTGGAGGAGTCGATGCCAGGATGTCCTCCTCAATCGTCCCCAGACTCGGGACTGTGGCGCTTGGTTCGGTCGGGATCCTTGACCTGACATCCTCCTCCCCACGTGCCCTGGCAACCTCGGTCAGAATTTCTGAGTCGACCTCCTCCCCGCTCACTTCTACATGCTCGGCAGAGGTCCTCTCAACTAAAGCAGGCACCTCTAAGTTAGCAATCGGAGAGGCCGGGTGACAGACACCCTCAGCTGGAGACTCCTCGGTGGGGCAAAGAGCCTTCATCTTCTTCCGCCTACTCTTCTCAGCGGTCAGAGCCTTCATCGAGGCCAACATCAACCGCTCC